>JAYKQN010000009.1:10032500-10090000 GCA_036785175.1 Eupleurogrammus muticus | reverse complement strand
TCACAGCAAGAAGGTCGCAGGTTCAAGACCGCCTTGGGGCCTGGGTCTGGGACCTTTCTGTGTGGAGTTTGCATGTTCTCCCCATGTCTGCGTGGGTTTTCACTGGGTACTCCGGTTTCCTCCCACAATACAAAACATGCTCAGGTTAATTGGCATTTCTAAATTGCCCATAGGTGTGAGTGTGTGTGTGAATGGTGTGTGAATGGTGTGTGTGCCCCACGATTGGCTGGCGACCATCTGGGGTGTATCCCTGCCTCTCGCCATAATGCGCTGGGATAGGCTCCAGCAGACCCCTGCGACCCTGAAAAGGAATAAGCGGGATAGAAAATGGATGGATGGATGGATGGATGTTATAGTATATTTGCAACTTCCCCTGGATGAAACCAAAAAAGTATACGGAAATCCTTACATGCATAAGAAATTCCAAATGCCAAAACATGTTAAACTATGGGTTTATACATAAAACAAGTATATACAAGTATATCTAATCAAATGTAATTTCACTAGCTCAGCCCTACCATTATAGAACCTCACTACTAGCATGTGAATCATAGCAGCTATCAGAGCAATAATACAGCAAAAAAAAAATGGTGTTTTGTTATCAAAGAGTGTGTTTGAGGTCTAATTTATTTATTTGGAGTCTGCTGCTGAGTATCACCCACTTTATAACAAAGTGTTTTAATTAAATCCTGATTCCTCGCCTGCATACTGCATTGCCATTAGATTTTCAAACATTCTCTGTCACTAGACTTCTTATGTTTTGTTTGCGTTAGCCCCTTCTCCAAAGCTTCCTCAGGACAGCATTTTACTGCATCACTATGCTGTGTACAAAAGCAGGATGAGGGGTCAGAGTTGTTCTGCCGATGTCAGGCAGGCAGGCAGTCTGCTCATTTACTTCTCAACAACATCAGAGCATTTAGCAGCAGTCACCAGAGACCTCAACCTACTCTGCATTATTGGCTTGTTCAGCTCATTCTAACTCTCTAATTGGCTCTCTGGTCTGTCTGTCTACTTGTTTTAGTCGACAGGTTGACAACTGTCAGGCAGTAGAAATGTTAATGGCAATGTAAATGGTATAGTACGTCACACCAGACGGCAACATGTTGTGTTTTCATGTCTCTGATTCAGGGATCCAGCATAACGCCTAAAAGCCGCCTTGTTTGTTGCATTGTAATGGCAGTTTTACACCACTACTTTGATTATATGGTCTGCACCATGCAATGAAATTCTTAATTATTAGCGTATAGGCTCCAGTGTGGTCCACTTTCACACCTGCAAATTAACCAACATTGGCCTGATCGACGTTTCATCATTTTATATTCCGGTAGAAATGAGCACCATTTCTGACTTAATATGGAGCAACACGTTCCCACATCCCTACTTGTTCTCATCTCTATTCTGGCATCACAAACGGATCATTTTAAAGCTCGGCGATAATTCATCTCAACAACAAAAAAGCTGATGGGACGATTAACCCTGCTGATAGTCGTCTTTCTTACCATCAGTCAGAGCGTCTGATTGCAGGCTTTGGTGCGACTTGAAAACACGACTCGACCCCTTGGATCAATGTTAATATGACTTCAAATTAGTGGTTATTTCTTTAATGTCAGCTATGAACATATGTTCCTAATTGAACATTTTTCCATGAATAAGAGACGGCACCGTCATACACACTCTGTTAGTATACCAACTGTAACCTCTGTTTTAAGGGAAAAAAGGAGACAATATATAAAAAGCTTTTCTTCTTTTCTAAATTCTTAATTCACGTGAGACTGCTGGCTGGACTGCTGTAACACAGTAGACCTGTATTGGCCTGATTTTGACTGAAATTATTTTTTTTATGGAGTTTCTGATACAGAGAACCAATCTGGACAAACGGTGTGGACATTACTGCCTGTTTGAGTCGTGAAGGTGCTCTACGCTCAGTCATGTGTGAGTCACAGGTTTCCTCCTGGGAGAAACCTTTTGTGGCAGAGCCACTCCACGCAGCAATCCTCCGCCAGGAAAACCGGCAAGATGCCGTTGAGTGTGTTGCTTTTAAAAAATAATCGTGTTGGCCGTACAGTCTGGCTGCTGCCGGCTGCGAAATGACCGAAAGTTAGCGCAGAGTACAGGTAACATGACGGCGTGTGTGTGTGTGTGTGTGTGTGTGCATCGGTCTCCCTTTAAGGCAAATGGGTCTAAGTGTGTCTGTGTTAGTTCATTTCTCATTATCTCTGTTATGGATAGTAATGTACAAAATGGTGGTATGTGTGTGTGTGTTTGTTCTACATTATGAGCTACATTTTTTTCTTACAAGTGCATAAACATTTCATAAAAGTTCCAAAATGAGTTGTGGCTGTGCCTGGAGAACAAGATGTGGTGGGAGTGGTTTCAGGCCAAGGAGACACAGTTTTCACGAATGAGGGATGAACATTGTTCCAAAGACCCAACCCGGTAGACTATATAGGCAATAACTCGTATCCCCTTGTTTGGACCAGTGTTTGCTCCTACCAGAGGGACGACACCAAAGTGTCTTTGGTTCATTTGGACTGTTTGGTGCGCACCAACTATTGTTGGTGTGGAAGCACGCTAAAATGCACAGACTGAAGGCTGAGGCGGAATAATGGTGATTGCCTATTGTGCCATTATAGTGGAATGGCTGTATAAAAAGGGCTTTTGCATCCTGTGTCCCCTACCCGTCCTGAATCTTCTTGTCAGCCCCGCTCCCTGTGTCTCCTTCACCCGTTCTCCATTCTCCGCTCGCCCTGATTAGTCCCGTTTGTATTTTTAAGTCCAATTTTCAGTTCTGTCTTCGTCGAGTCATCCGCTTGTTTGCCTGCCTGCTCCAGTTTGCATTAAGTCAGTAGCAATGCATAAGATCCTGTCTGCCAGCCGTCTGTTGCAATTGGGTCCACCTGCCTACAGGCTGACAAGCCTCTAAATAACGTCACTGCAAGCCATCGACTTTGTAGTTCAAATCAAATTCTATTCAAACATAGTCTGCCTCAGATCTTGTTGGGAAATCCTGCTACAGAGGATTGAAATACCACAGCGGTCGTCCTGTTCAAGCCATATGTGATTTAAAGGATTTATGGCTCAGAACGACAGCCTGTTAAACCAAAGGACTAGAAAATCTAAGGCAGCGGCTGTTATTACAGACACGAATTACATAATAGCCTGTAAAGGTGATGAAGCAGATTTTGGTCAAAGCCTTTGATGGCTACCAATTTCTAGATGTAGAACATTCTAAATCCTAAAGCGAGGCGTCTCTCTTCAAGTGCTGTGTGTTGGGAAAATGTTTTTTTCTGGAGGTATGTTATTAGGGTGGAATTACCCATCACATGTGTTTTGTAAAACAACTCTGAAAGGCCTGCACAGGCACCTTCAAATGAAATCCTGAAGCCAACCGGCGTCACATCTGCTGTCAGCGCTCATCACCGCTGAGCCCGGGTAAACGTGGCGGCGGCTCCGCGTAACCTCCAGGCATCACAAACGGATCATTTTAAAGCTCGGCGATAATTCATCTCAACAACAAAAAAGCTGATGGGACGATTAACCCTGCTGCTAGTCGTCTTTCTTACCATCAGTCAGAGCGTCTGATTGCAGGCTTTGGTGCGACTTGAAAACACAACTCCTGTATTGGCCTGATTTTGACTGAAATGTTTTTTATTATTATTATTAATTGAATGGAGTTTCTGATACAGAGAACCAATCTGGGCACCGTGAAGGTGCTCTACGCTCAGTCATGTGTGAGTCACAGGTTTCCTCCTGGGAGAAACCTTTTGTGGCAGAGCCACTCCACGCAGCAATCCTCCGCCAGGAAAACCGGCAAGATGCCGTTGAGTGTGTTGCTTTTAAAAAATAATCGTGTTGGCCGTACAGTCTGGCTGCTGCCGGCTGCGAAATGACTGAAAGTTAGCGCCGAGTACAGGTAACATGACGGCGTGTGTGTGTGTGTGTGTCTGTGCGCATCGGTCTCCCTTTAAGGCAAATGGATCTAAGTGTGTCTGTTAGTTCATTTCTCATTATCTCTGTTATGGATAGTAATGCACAAAATGGTGGTATGTGTGTGTGTGTGTGTGTGTGAGTTTGTTCTACATTATGAGCTACATTTTTTTTCTTACAAATGCATGAACATTTCATAAAAGTTATATATATATATATATGTGTGTGTGTGTGTGTGTATTTATATGAAATTTATGCAGCTACAGATGGCTTTTTTGTCCAAAGCCAATGACTATGGAGCCTGCTAATCAACCCAAAAAATGGAAATAAGAAGTGAAGAATTAAGTTACATGGTTTGACAGCAGCGATTTATCCAACTCCGTGACTTTCAACCTCTCTCTGACAGCTTCCATCTATTTCCATTTCAATCATTCTGATGCACTGGCAGAGCCATTACACCTATCAAGTCATCTAGTAATGGTGTGTACACAAACACACACACACACAAACACACACACACACACACACATGCACACAGACACTTTACATTCTGGCCGGGATGAAGTCGCTGTTACATTTTTGGTTGGTAAAGGTTTTTTTTTTGCAGTTTCCCCAAGCTGCAACATCCCGGCTACAGAAAATCAGTGTGATCCGTAAAGAAAATGTTTAATCGGTTGCATCCCGTACCGTGGTTCACCCAGGTGCCTGTTACATGTCGCTCTGATTATCTAATCAGTGAACTGCAGCTGGGACTTTTATTATTATGCAGCTTCTCCCTTCTGAAACAAACCCATAAAGTTCTGACAAGAAGTTTGAGCGAAGAAGATAAAACAATTCACTGCAAAAGAGAAATTTCTATTAGGTTGTGGTGTGTGTGTGTGTGTGTGGGGGGGGATCATTCTTTCCCAGGCCAATGATGCAGACAGATTTTATTCAGAATCTCCACCTCCAAAAGATAACCTCCCCACTTCAGTTCAGTGGTGAGCTTTGATAGAAAAATGGTTTTTGCTTGAAAACAGTAAAAAGCCATCTGCTCCTTCTCCCTCAATAATAACGCCAGAATCGGACCGAATGTAGGAAAATGCAAACCATGTTTTCATTTCAGGCTTTTAGCTGCTGGACAAATAATGTCTCTTGCTTCCCTGTAACGTCCATCCACATTGGAGGCTTTAGGTTTTCACATCACGCCACGGATCGTCCTCCAAACATGTCACAAATCATGTTTGCAGGCGCAGAGAAATATTTCTCTTTCAGCGGAATGACTGTGAAAACAGCCTTCCAGTGTCAAAGTCTGCACATGAATCATTCTGCATCGTTCTCTTGTGAAGCACAAACACCGAACTGTAGGAACAGGAAGGAAAAAAAAGAATTATTTTTGAATGGAGGTGGTTGCATGTTGAGGTGAGTGCGTGGGCGGCTCGCAACTTAAATGATTTACTTGTGCGGTCCTCCCCTATAACATTATATCTTTGCCAAGATTTCTTTGAAAGTAGAAATTATTCACTTGCCGGGGCTAAATAAAGCTGTGATAAATAATTAATACGTGGCTGCGTGTTTGCATTCCATCGGTGGTAACTTGTACCTCACCCTTTCCGTGGGCGGTTGGCACTACATGACACGATAAATAAAATCGCTATCCACCGAATGTACAGCGCATGAGGCGCGTGCTTTGATGACTGTCCTGGTGTGGGCTTCTCATACATGCAGGATGAATGGATCTGTGTACGCAGGACAGAAGTTGAGGTATAGAAGGGGTAGATGGAGACAAAAGAAAAGCCCTGTTAAGAGGAGAACAAATGCTCGTCTTGGGAGAAAATCCAAGTGAGAATAAAAAAAAAAACAAAAGTAGAAGAGGCGTAGGAGGCAATCTGGGAGGCAGAACGGAGGGCCGAGTTAATGACAGCGCAGGGAAAACAAAGAAAAAACACAACTAAATAAAAAAAAAAACATGGAGACAAAGAAAGGAAGTTCACGTTTGTGAGCTTCCCCGGCAACATGTCAGTTTGTTTATATAACACGGGACAACGTCGCATATTTTACCCCCACGTATCGCTTTTTGAGCATCTGTGTTCATGTAGATATAAAATGTACCTACCTGTGTGTGTGTGTGTGTTGTTTTATCTTTTGTCTCCCCTCACAAGCACTGAATGTTCCCTCGCTGCTTCAAGGACGGCGACGGAGGAAGAGGAAGGGGAGGGAGAGGAGGAGGAGGAGGAGGGAGGCGAAGAAAATAAGGAAATAAAGAAATAAAAAAGGCCAGAAAGCACGCACGACACCTTAAGTTCTCCTCCGCTCCCTTTCACCGCGTTCATTACCTCCGCCTCTGACTGCATTTCTGCTCTTTTCACTCTCGGCGGCTCTACCTTGACTTGTAAATGTGGGAGAAGAATGACGGGAGTACGAAGCAATTTGAGATTCCACTGTCCCTTTTCTCCTCTCTCACGCCTCCTCCTCTCCGTTGTGCCCACTTTAAAACGGCAGAATATCCACAGCACCTTCGACCTCACCTGTATTTCATTCTTTTTCCCTTTAGTCCTGTTTATTTTATTGTGTACCCTCCCTTCTAATGTCTAATTTCCTGTTCCTTCATCATAATTTTCCTCATTCCGCATCAGTTCCTGTAGAACCTCCTGACAGCTCCCTGTAATCCTTTCATCCCTTCCCTGATCTCTCTGATTTCTCCCTGCGCTGCGTCCTGCCGTCTCCGGTACGTCTCTGCCTCATCGTCCCGCTCCGCGCTTCTTCTGACATTCTCCCTGTGACCTTGGACGTGTTGAACAGCGTTGCCGACACGCGCTCCCTCGTGTCTCTCTCTCTCTCTCTAAACGGCGCCTCAGGACGCCGTTCCCGGGGCCTGCTTACCTCGTCCTAGGATCACATGCATTAATAAATCTCCCATCAAGTAGATCCTTGTTTTTATCCTTATTTCCACACCACTAAATGAGTGCTACATCATCCCTCCGCCACACATGCTCACCTCTGAATTATTTATGTCTACATCAATAAATCTCCAGACAATTAGGTTGGATCAGCTCCATAATTTATGGCCAACCGTTTTCACCTGTCATCCCAATTTAAAAAAAAAAATGTATTTTTCTTTTTTTTCTGAGAAAAGACCTGCTGAAATTGCACCAGGCTGTATATAGAGACTACGTTGTAATATATATTTGACATATTTTATATCAATATATGTTCTAGCTATATATCCCACTTCGTGTGTTTGTCTCTGTATGTATTAATAGTTTTAATAGTTCATTAATCATATAATGATTATATAGCAAAATCATTGATACCTATTGATATTAATCAGCAGACATTTTTATTCATAGGCTTAGCATCACCCAGCCGTAATGTAAAGTGTTATGAAGTCTTAAAATGTCCAGGGACACTTTATTCTGGAGGGATTTCAGTATCTGGGGATAACTCAAAGACAGTCTTTGATAGATGGTCTATGTTGTAATTTTCTTGTTTCAAGCCTCAGCGGTGTGTGATGTTCCTGTTCACTCTGCTTTTTTCTCTTTTTTTTTCTTCCTATGATAACCTGAAGTGCCCTCCCTGCTGGATTGCCTGCGTGATCACAACCTCCTTGCCTATTGTAGATATTTTAAAAAATCAACCAATAAAGAGCCTTGATCATCCTACCTGTAAAAAAAACCTTATCACAGTTATTTCATCAAAAGGAAAGCGGGTGAGATACACTTCCCTTAGCGAGTCCCTTTGCTCCCTTCTCTGTGTAGCCTAATATAACCAACGCCATAATACGTTCCTGCAAAGCCGCTCTGCTTTATTCAAATTTGGAAAGTACCGACGCTCCAAACGGTCCCTATGGCTTCAAATCTGGGGCAGACATCGGTGCAGCACAGATCCAGTTAACGCACAGCAGGCGGTGTCGCTGGCGCTCAGCGGGCTAAATAAGAAAAGCTATGACTGTCTGACACTGGCCAGGCAGAGGGCTCCCTGACCACGGAAAGCAGAACCAACCTCTTAAAACGCACGGAGGTGCTTTTCATTGGCTCTCCCAGCACGACAAGAAAGACAAAAACAAAAAAAAAGACAATTTTCTTCTTAACGCCGTAATCACTTACTTAATAGAGATGGAAATCTTGTAACTCCGAGGTGGCGGGATTGCTTTGAAATTTAATCTCAGCATGGAATCCGTGTATCTACAGTAGAGGGCTGGTGTGCAGCGCCATAGGAAACACATTTACCTCTAATGTAAAGCAAGCGTTGTTGGTAGTGATATATTACTACGAATAAATAAATAGCAAAGCAATCCTGAATAGTTTTTTAGAGGGTGCAGCACAACAATTCCACCTTCCAATGTTTCACTTCCATCATTTAATTACATTATTGAGATTATGAGTATAAAAATTAAAAGGTAGAATATTAGTTTTAACTCAAATTCAAAAGGTAGCCCCTTACTCACAGACAGCAAAACGTGGGGAGTCAGTGGGAAAAAAAACATATTGCAAGACTGAAATTGAGATTTCACACAACCACATGAAACTTTTCCCAAATGACATCCCAGCAGAGATGTGCAGTGCAACAGGTGCAGGACAGGACAACCTGAGCTGTGTTTCTTTTTCTCCAGGGCCGTATGAATACAGTTTTAAATAAGATAATTCAGTGGAAGTTGCCTTTATCTGAAACAACTGAACTCTGGTTTGTTATTTATCTTAGCCTCTCCCCTGGGTCTGGCTGCTGTCAGGTTGGTAAATCGTGACTGTGGTTTTAAATCTTTGCAACGGCGAAGTAAAACAGGTAGAGTGCAGCGTTTCTGGAATCTATAGCGGCTTTGCACAAAACACTGTGCAATGAAAACAGAATCGGGCCATAAAACAGCAAAAACTTTCAAATATACCATTAAAAGCAATTCTCCTTCTATTCTCGCTTTGTGCCGACGTACTAAACGGTACAAACAAATCTTTTTTGCACAGCTGCAAAACAAAAAAACACACACACACACACAAAAAAACATAATGTCACCAAATAGAATGCAGAGATACATCATCGAAACTACTTGTGCATTGACTCCGATTCTCAGCTAATTAGCTGAACATGGTCTTACGCCAGATTGTTACGTTATTTATATACATTCTTTGCTTCTGAAACTTAAATAGGTCTGGTACAAAATAAATATTTATTAACTGTTTCCAGGCAGATCCATGTGCGCTTATTTTCTAGCAGGAAGTCGGTTAAGACGAGTCGGAGAAGGTCAAAACCACAGAGGAAAAAAAACAGAAGAATTCTAAACTGAAGTGATTCTGTTTTGGTTTTTGGTTTGAATACATCACAGTTCACATCAACTTCACGGCGAGCCATAAATATTTCAAATGCTCCAAGATCGAAGAGACACAGTATAAAATCTGGCATAGCTTTGCCTCCACAAATAACACAGCTGCCAGTGGCTCCCATGATCTATCACAGAGCCTTCACGTTATGTGCTGGTATTTTCTGCAGGACGTGAGCAAGTACAACTTTATTTGTGTTGCAGGGAGCCCCGGAGTGCTACACAGGGTAAATACACTATACTGCCAAAAGTATTCACTCAACCCAAACCGAATAATCAGCATCAGGTGTCACTTCAATCACCTCCATGTCGTCCAAACTTCATGTTGGACGACATGGAAAGATCAGCTGGAGGACACTTGTGAATGGGATGTCACTAAAATTCATATGCAGGTCAAAGATTAGGACGAACACAGTCAACCTGCGTGAACAGGTGAGTTTGTAATTGTCTTACAGAAACTTTATTGATCCCCTGAGATACTAAAATGTCCACAGAAAGTCAGTGGGTGGCACCTATTCCTGGGTTTGGAAGCCACAGCTACTAGTATAGTACTATAGTACTACAACTGCAATCATAAAAAGGACTAAACATCTCTGCAAGGTTCTAATGTGTTTATTATTATTATTTTTTACTATAAATAAATACAAAATGACATTTCCATTCTGACTGCTGTTCAAATTCTGAGAAATAATTGAAAAACAGGTTAAAAAAAATCAAAATCCACACTGGGTTACTACTACTACTACTACTGCAAAAAATAAGGTTTTTAAATATCCTTTAATTAGAAATACACCCCCCCCCACACCTTTCTAAAAGCCAGTCAGTCAGACATTTTCTATACCTGCTTAATTCCACATTAGGGTCACAGGGCTCTGCTGGAGCCAATCCCAGCACATTACAGGTGAGAGGCAAGAATACACCCAGACAGGCCACACACACAATCACACACTCATACCTACAGGCGATATAGAATATCCAATTAACCTCAGCATGTGTTTGGACTGTGGAAGGAAGCCAGAGAACCTGGAGAGAACATGCCACCTCCACACAGAAAGGCCCCAGCCTAAGGACATGAACTGTGACCTTCTTGCTGTTAGGCCACAGCGCTACCCACTGCGCCACCGTGGCTCTTGCTAAAAGCATGGCTTATAATTTAGCAAATTAAGCGAATATTACACACTGTATGCACGTCATGGTGCAATGTTTAATACACATGTTTAGAAATGGGCCAGCTCCAGAGGCTCTGTACTCCCAGCAATCGCCTTGTTGAAGTGGGAATGAAAATGATTTCCATTATGTGGCTCATTTAAATATTACATTATATATTTGATGTATTTTTTAAGCACTGTGCCTCCACACCACACGCTATGCCCTGTGGGAGATCCTATAGCTACAGCACTGCTTTGTCAGTGGAGATATCAGGGCACACCCGTCCTCCCTAAAGCTTTGGTCGATAGCCAGTGATCGACAGAAGCCACTCTAATGAAAGCCAGTGGTGAACGTCCACATCCTCTTTGCTTTGTCAGACCTTTTTTATTTTCTGTTTCCTCTTAGCCCGCAGATGCCAGACACGATTAGTGCGGCTTTGCTCGTGTTTTGCCCACCAGCTGGAGGAAGCCCCGTCAGCGGCCCAAACATCCCGATTTGTAAATCATTTGCTTGCTTCTTCTGTCTGTTTAAAGGTGACATTATGCACATTTCCAGGTCTATATTTTGAATCTGGGGCTCTGCTGGAATATTTTAGCATGATTTACAGTTCAAAAGAAACTCCTTATTTAACTCAAACTGAATCTTTATGTAGTTCTGCAGTCCGCCTCTGCCTGAGACAGGCTGTTTGTTAGCTCCTGTCTCTTAAAAGCCCCCCTCCCCATCAAACCCAATCTGTTCTAATTGGCCCTATATGTTGGTCAGGCATCCGCTGGCTCTGGAGCGGATGTCAACAAACCATTAGAGAAATATAGTAGTAGGATCTCACTGCTTCTTCTCATTCTCAAAAGGTCCAATCCAACTGATCTGATCAAAAACATGGCATACAAACAACACATGTATTTCTTGGACTGACACACACTGACTGACTGCGAAATACAAACGCTAAACCTGTAGTAATCGTATATGTGAACATGGACACACATGACCATAACAGGAGGATCGTTCAAATATTTTTTGTTTGGTGTTGGGGAAATAAAGGGAACTATGACATATCCTGTTTAGTTGTTGAAGAAAGAATTTACGCTCATATGAACAAATTGGTGAAAATTACGTCGTGTCGCTTTAAGACTCAGGTGGAATCAGATCTTAAAGCAACGGGAGTGAACAGTTTCCTTACCTGTAAAATGTTTAACCGTTTATTTGGAATCTTGTTTTTGTTTAATTATGAACCAGATTAAGTGTTTAGTTCGAATTTTGGTTTGTGAGCTCACAATAGTGAATAAGCCTAAACAGCATTTACAGAGTCTAACATCTCTATGGTTATGCATTCCCAGTATAAAAATGAAGAATTTAGCTAACACTTGATTGACAGGCAGATGTAATGATACTATTGGGTTAAAAAGCTCGAGGCAATGATTAAAATTAAATGACATCACTCATACATTATTAGTTTTTATCAGGAAGAAAATTTAAAATTACTATTATTATAATTTGGATGTAAAAATTCAAAGAAGGTTTGGCAAATAAAAATGATATAGGTTAACACTGTGACCAGAATGGGATCTCAAAGGGTTAAAAAGACATTTTTTCATTTCAGATGGACTTATAAGCATCACTTTGACATGATCAATGAAGGCCAGTGAGAGTACATTGTTTGACAGTTGTCTTTCATATATAAAGAAATAACATTCTTATTCTTAAAATATTCACCTAAATCTTTGAAATTTACATAGACATTCTCAACTTTTCTACATGTAATCATTGTCATAAGTATTAAGGTAATTAACATTTGTAAATTTCTGAATTGGCACTAAAACTACAATAAGTCTTGGTCTTTTCTGTGATGTTGGATCATTGCATTCTAGTAGTGAAGAAAACACTTTTGCAGGCCATGTTCTTTACAAAGACACAACCTAGATTGGCTCCAAGGACGAGTCTACTGCCAGCATACAGAAACACAGTCTGCATATTCCTCTCAGTACATGGAAATGTTATTGACGCACACAGCTTTTGATTGTGGCTGTCCTTTAGAGAGCCGTCCGTGCAGCAGTCATCGAACACGCCACTGGACAGTACACTTGTCATTTGCCAAACACTCATCCACACAACGTTCTTATTCAAACAGACGCGAGGGCAGGAGGAGGCGTCATGCATTTCAAGTATGTCCCTGTGGAGGGGGGGAAAACTCACAATCTCTGGATTAATAACACCAACAGCCACACTGAAGCTTGGCACATATGTGAGTATGTGCAGAGGAAGGGACGCACACACAGGCGCGTAATCCAGATCACACATGCTGCTGACACGACATATGGAACATGGGCTGGAGAACTCCAGGGAAACCATAGAGACCTCTGATTAAAGAATCGGCATGCCTAATTAAGCAGCTGTTTTTCCACAATTTGGTGCCCCGTCAAAAAAATGTAATATGATAAGCACAAAGTGGCGACTAGTCAGCCCTAAAACATGATAATGCAGTAAAAGCAATTTGGGGGTTTCAGAAAGTTTTTTTTTTTTTTTTGCCTCTGCTGCCCATAGGCAAGGACGCACCTTCAAACTGTCCTCCACACCAAGCTGTTATGGCATTAAATCAGTTCTGCTGCAGTGCTGAATTTATGATCAGGTGGAGAGTCCAGTTCGGTTCATAGATTCCTGCACAGAAAACAAAATAAATTATCTTTGACACAGAGGTTGGGTGATCTAAATCGGCCCTAATGCAGCGGTAGCGTCCGCACACAGGTGGCAGGAGGAAAGTCTGCAGGAATGAATACGGGGTGATTTAACAGATGCAGCATCCAGCCATGCTAAGGGGTTTCCAACCCTTGTACGGGACACCGATGCATTGTTATGGCGAGAATTTCAGATAATTGTCCCCAAATGATTGCATTGTCAACTCTAATAGCAACTTTCATCAATGGAATTTTCGCAAAAAACAATGGAACAACAGTTGCAAAAGAAGGTCTATAGAAGCTGCTTCTGGTTAATATAAAGTGTTGTATGTGGCAGTCCATGCAAGTGCTGCTTTTAAAATACATATCTCAATAAGTGCTGACCGAACTTTTGTGCAGCATTGCCTTCTGGGATATAGATACTGCTGCTCTGTGGCAGCAACTTACCCTTATCAGCCTCCTGTTATATTTTCTGCCGTAGTCCTCTACTTTCTGACATGCTACGGTTAATGATAATCCCCCCCATTGTTCCTGCCACTTATTTAGATTTTATTGTTGGGAGGGGGCTTTACGGGCCCATTGGAGGTGGTGGTCCTTGTTAACGGGGAAACAGATGGAACCTGTCATTGGATTGTGGCTGGAGTACATTGGAAAGCGTTGCAAACGAGGTAAGGCAAGGCAGGAAAAGAAAGTGCTTTGTTAGTGGTTCACTGGTCACACTACAGAGATTAGTTAAATGGATTTATGAATACGGCTGCAGTTATGAATCACCCGCGGACAGAAGGAGCGAGAGAAGAGCTTTGTTTTCTTTCTGGCCTGAATCTAAGGTGACGGGTTTGTGGTAGAATTTGGATAAAATGGCTCAAAAAACCACAACTCTTGGTCATCCGCAAAGGTTAAACTGATATTGAACTTTATAAAAGTTGTCCATTAGATAGTTTAATCACTGCACAAAATCTATACAACCATCCAGCAGTAATTTGTTTTTCACCATTTTTACTCGATGGTGAACTCAAAATCCTGTGAGACATGGGAGCTGATTTTGTGTTACATGACATGAACCTGATATGAGTGTATTGATAGTGCAATATTATAAACAGAAATTAGTAAGAAAAATGTTACCTTAGATATTGTGTATGTTGTACACATATGTTCCAAAATTGTTTTTTCTAAAATTGCAACCACACCAATGATTCTACTTCCAAGACAATACTCCAATGACGAGACATGAAATACACATGAGAAATGACTCAGAGGGGATGAGGGGGTGATCTATGCTGTTAGATAATCCAGGACATGGAGCAGTTCTGGAACAACCTTTCAACCTCCAACTAAAGATGGAGAGATACAGCACTGACAGCGGAGTGGGTGGAAAAATGGTAGAAAGACAATGAAGAATGTGTTTAGACTAGAAAATATTCACAGTTAACACAATGTATGGGAAAATGAAGACAAAGGTTGAATTTATTTACCACTACGACTCTGCATGCTGGCACACATACAGTGTAAAATGGCACAACATGACGCAAACATTCGTACGCGGACAGACCTCTCTTTTCATATGAAAATGTGATTTGTGTAGCCTGTGACCATATGCAACAGGGTGTTTGCAGCAAAACCCGAAGGATGCTTTGAAGGGGCACGAAGGGGTTTCTTTCTGGCGAGAAAGAGCACATTTAACTGACAACTGTGGAAAAATCACATTTTGAACGCGCGGGCCACCTCTCGTACATCTGCGAAGTCTGACATCTCGCTGGACGGAAACAATGCAATGAAAAGTTGTTTGTGTCGGCCGCTAATTAAGTGTTCTCAAAGCGTCGTCGCTTTGGTTATATATACTGTAGGCGCTTTTGTTCATTTAATTAGGCGGAGGGGGTAATTACCTTTGTATTGTTTTCAGTGCCATTTGTTTGGGAACAGGATTACAGAAAAACTACTGGGCCGACTTTTATGAAAGTTTGTGGAAACATTTAGAGGTGGTGAAGGATAAAACCTTTGCATTTAAAGGTGGATTTAAAAATTGATTGATGTGTTTCAGCGGGTGTGGCATCAATGACATTGATGACACTGTTGATTCAGGCTTGCAGATTGGTTGCCAATCAACACAGTATCTTACTTCCATAGCTTCTATTCTAACTGATAATTATACATCACAATGCAGAAAATGGTGAAACTGACATTTTTCTTTTATAAATCACCAACTGTGCAGAAAGCGCTGACTCGCTGACCCACTGACTGCCATGGTAACCTAGCAGTGAAGATGGATGTCTTGGGCGATGAGGGTGATTTATGAACATCTTATTTAATTTAAATCATACAGATTTCACCTGCCAGACAAACATTCAGGTCCTTTGTTCCTGCCTGAGTTTTCTACTAAAAACTGACCAGATGCTACGTGCCTTTCATTTGTCTGACTTCCTGTCTGCTCTGTCGAGCTTCAGCATGGCTCTGGGATGCTGCTTTCTAGTGGAATCCTAAGCACTGACCACAGTGGCTGCAATCAGCTCAGTTGCCCATGTCGCTTATGGACGTGACGCATATTCACCCTCCCGAGTCGAGCTGCCAGCCGCAGCAGTACATTTAAATACTGTACTGTGAGGAAGACGTGTTACGTACACATTGAATACTATAAACTATGCTGTCTACATTTAGTTTGGACTAAAGGCCTGAGAGAAAAGAATCAGAGTATGGAAAAATGCCTACAAAAAAAAAAGAGAGAGTTGAATCTGAATGTCGCGTTTTTCACCAAATATTTCATCACAAGTCTTGGTTCAAAGGCAGCGTGTTTGATATGCCGGGGGAGTATCGCGGTGTTCAAGGAATACAACATCAAGAGACGTTTTTTTGAACACGTTAACTGTGCCGTAGACATGTCATCACAGGAAGGAGAAGAAAAAAATAATAAAAGCCCTAAATTGTATTACAACTTTATTGCCAGGCAGAATATTTTGACATTTAGAGAAGTTGAGTATTCCAAGATTACAAGGTCACACGAGGTCATGGAACAAGGCTTCCTCTGAAGATGAGTCTTTGACAGACTGTACTGAGACACCATTAACAAACTGTGTGTGGGTTGAAAACTGCAATTTTGTTGACCAGTAACTCTGCATTTGAAAGTAGTTGAAGAGTTGTGTACTGAATCATAAGAGGCAGCTGACTGTTACATATTTGATTGTGACATGTGATTCTGGCAAACTCAACATGGGTAAAATAAAAAAAAAAAAAAAAACAGAATTTTGAGTAACACACACACACACACACACACACACACACAAATGTCAGCCCATAAATGTCCTGTTCTAATGTTAAGTAGGAGTGGGTATTCTTTCTTTTCTTAGCAACTACAGCAAATCTCATCAGAGCAAAAAACAAAACAGTCCTGCTATTTATGCACCCAAATCAACAGCATCGTCAAGGAGTCGTGGGCGATGCAATATATATGTGTGTATATATATATATATATATGATGATTATAATCTGTGCAGTTACCATGGCGATACACCTGCTTTAAAAAGAACTAACATCAAGACACTGGGGTTCAGCCCAAAATTAGCTCAAGAACTCATTAATTCTGCTTCGCAAAATGCCTGATGATTTTAGGTGATTTTTTCTTTGAAGGTCTACAATAAAAAATGATTGATCAAACTAACAAAAAGGAAAAAAAAGCTAATCAGTCTGTTTCTATGCGTTCATAAACACTTTGCACACTCGACTGATGGATACAGGGTTTCCTAATGATGATGAAACATAAGAAAAATAGTTGCTTAACATGACATTTAAACTTTCCACCCACGTTCTGCCGTCTAGTTTCCCTTTTTTACCCCCAAGTCTCTCTGTGTCACTACTTTCTAATCATGAGGGATTTCCATTTTCATAATTAAATACAATTAATAACGCCGGCAGACTGGATGTTTCTGCTAGAGTCCGGCCTGTGTCTTGCTGCCGCCGCTCGACTCCCCGGGGACGGCGGACCTTTATTCCTCGCCACTGATGACCAAGGGGAAGTTCCATCAAAATCATCCTCCCAGTCACACGTTTTGTTTTGCTGATGAAGTCACTTCCTGCTGTGTTGAACGCGCATTTCGCACTCAGCTCTGACAATAACTCAGTTTTTCCCCTAAATGTGATAAAACACAACATTTTCAATTTGATGTAGCTACGTTTTACCCAGGTACGTTATCTTCTCGTACTCGTGCTCGCCGCCGTGAACTGCCGTTAATGAACGATTTCCCCGCCTGGGCGTTTGTTTGCAGCTGGCTTTTCTGTTTGTGTGGCTGTTTGAGAATACTGAGGAGGTGAGATGTGCGTCAGTGCTGCTGCAGATCAGCGAACTCATCTGTCATCGCTAATGTTTGGACACGTCACGGCAGATGTTCGGGAGAGCACAGGATATTAATGGAGTGTCGTCTCTCCACCTCATTTCACCTGATGAATTCCAGCAAAGATTATAGACAGAAATAGAGGGGAGAGAGAGTTTTTATTCTGTGTTTTATTGTCATTTTCTTTGTCCTCAAAGTACGAATAGGTCATTGAAATATACTTGAATTTGGTCTTAAAATGTTTTAGGGTGAGGGAACAACTGAAACGCCAGTTGCATGTGTTCTGCATCACGGCATGATGCATGCTTTATGAAGAATGCATCAATTAAACATTTATTTATTGCAAAGGCCAAACACCCTTCGGAAGGCGGGGAACGCTTTATTTTCAGCACAGCGCACATGACGTTTTATTTCAGTGTGCTGCTAGTATAAAGCGAGGGCCTGGCACGGACTCTTCATTACATTTTCCATCTTGTGACGCATTAATATTTAAACCCTTCCCCCATCCAGTCAGCAAGCTAAGCAGACTGAATAAGATAAATAAGCCTAAACAAAACAGACAGTTACGTGGCTTTGATGGACTGTTTGCTGCCAGACCCATTATACATAGCCACGCCCGCTAAAGGAGACCTCAGTGAGTTTCCGGCAAGTTCCTGCTTACGGGCATGTGGTGCAGCTGCAGGTATACACGCTGGAATATATTAGAACCGCTTCCATCCTGTGAGCGGTTTGTTTTGTCTTGCATATGTGCAACAAGGTAGATAAGAAATCAATCTTAAATAAATTGCAGAATAGTGAGGTCATCAATTCGTGATTTGCTCACACCAGTTTATTTCTATGTGGCGCAAACATGAATCTGTTAGTAGAATGACTAGTGTCCGTCTCTGCAGCGTAGTCACAGTACAGCCAGTTACTAAAACATTATTTCCTCCTTTAATGCCGGGGCACACGCTAACGTAGACGCACACTCCGCCCGTTTGTGTGTGGGGGGCAGGAAATCTAGATTGATTCATACATTCCCTGAAGTGTTATTGCTCACGGCGATGGCCCGAGAGCCGATGGCTGGGACAATGAGAAGTAACGACACCACAAATCTCAAGTGTCAGTCTTTGGGCTGATTCACGGCGATTTTTTTTTTTTGCTCCGGTGCAAAACGGCGCCGTGGATGATGACATGGGCGAAGACCGATCACTGACTGGATGTCCTTATCCGAGATTATTAGCAGATAAATTTTGAAAATGGCGATCCTTCATCTCTGACTAGATGACACGCCCGTGCCATGAAGTGGCTTTTTCCTGCTCATCATGGGTCGGTCCGGGCCAATCACGCATAATCTAAAACGTGCGGTGCATCAAGCGCAGCTTCTTGTTCACACAAATGTTGATAGCAACGCTCTTCATGCTAGTTCCATCGACTGCACCCCCCCCCTAGGGAGGCTGCAATTTGCATGTGCCGTGTTTGCTTCCATTGGAGTATGTGGGGTGTTGTTGAGAAAGACGACGGACCGGGTGACGCTGTGTGAGGCTCTAAGAGCCATGATTGTTTCCATGACAATTCGGCTTATTGATGGTTCGAGCACTACACCATTTTTTTTTTTTTGCAATCCTCCACTGGCAACTCCTAGCCACACGAGGGATTTTTGCATCTGTCTTAAATAAACAGGAGACCGAGAGTGATTCTTAGATTTAGGACGTTTCATATATTCTCAGCAGGTAAAAGACTAATATGGCAGTTTGAGGAGCTTCATAAATACACAGATCACAGGAGAGGGATGCACTGCCAGGGTTTAGACAAGTTCCCTCCTGAAATATATTGCAAGGACAGTGACCACTGCATCCTGGACTCGATGCTACCCAAGACAATTGGGTTGTGTGTAGTTTCAAGAAAAGCAAACGCGCAAGAAACAAACTAGTTGAACAGGATCTATGGGAGGACAGGCGTGGGGGGGGCTGGAGGGTGAGGGTAGAGTCTATGATCTGGAAATGTGGTGGAGTCTGAACCGCTGTAACGGCCCACCTGTACGCTCCTAATGGCAGGACTAATCGTGATGAGTAGCAGCTGGCTCCTTGACTCCCACACACCTGTCTCTACCACTGCACAAACACACACACACACAAGGGTATAAAGGGGGGGCAGTTGAAGGTGAGGAGGAGGAGGCAGAAGCAGCTACCACTTTATAAGATCCCATTGGTCAAAAAAATAACCAATTGGATTTTACACTGACCTGACAGTCAATGACAATTTGGCCCTTGTGTGTGAACTATTCCTTTAACATGTTGGACATGAAGGATTACATGTCAAAAAGAAAAAAAAATCTATATTATACACTGGCAAATTAAATTTAAACCCGTCGTGCCATTCTTTCCTTTTCTTGTCCATCTGGTGAGCAGAGATCGTAGTTTTTCTTGCACGCAGGTTTGTTTGCCCTCTGGACAGTTTAGCGCCCTGCCAACACGTCCCCACCACTCTCTGGTCTCCGTCTCCCCGTCTCGCTCGTGTCAGACATCCATCTGCCTCCGTCCCCGTCTCCGTGTCGTCTCTCCTCTTGTCAGCCTGCTTTCTTTTGGCGGTAGCGTGCTCATTGGTCTCCGTTGTCAAAGTGTCACCAAGTTCCTCCTCTCTCCTCCGGCCCCGCTCAGTCCACACCCGCTGTCCCTCGTGCTCTAGTCATCTTTGTCATCTTTACTTCCCTCCTTCTCTTCTGCTATCCTGTCATCCACTGTACTTGCCTTTTTCTGCCGTTCTGGTTATGTCCTTCATCTATCTTTTTCTATTCTGCGTTGTTGTGCCTCGCCATCATAAGACTGAGTTTCAGGCCTGAGGCCTGAAGCCTGACTATGAGTGTTTGAACACATGGTCCCCTAAGACAATAGAAACCCCCCACCACATGGCTCCCTACACAATGGGGCCCCTGGTGTTGCTCAGCAGCGCCCCTGCATTTCCGGCGGATCCAGCAGACATACGTCAATACGTCACAGGTATTCCCAGCAGGGGTTCCCCCCGAAAGCGCACCCTGATTGGCTGCAGTGTGTCACTGGGCAGTGACAACACTGAGGTTATAAATACACGCGTGTACCTGAGGACGGCGCTCTTTCCAGTCGCGCTGACGGGCGTGACGATCGGAAGCACATCCACTCTCACTCAACCCGCCTGCTCCCACCGAGTAGTCCTGAGTGAAAAGTTAGCGCGCATCTCCAGAAGGCCTGAAAGAAGAAATCCTCGCTGGCCGAGACCTTTCTTCTACCTCCGTTTGCCGACGGTCACCCCCCGGACCAAACGTATTTTCCCGCGGAAGTAGGCGACGAACGCCTATAAAAGAAGGACAGCCGAGAAACGCCGTTTCCCCCCTTCCTTCTCCTGCCGCGACCCTCTCCCTCCGAGCCACGGACTGTGAGAGGATACTAGCTAACCGCTAGCCCCTGGACCGCCAGCAAAGGACGTGCTGCGCTCCAGATCAACGGAGTCCGGATCAACGAGACCCGGATCAACAAACTCCGTATCATCGCAACTCCAGCCTGCATCACAGTAAGAGGTTATCTTCTGGGCAGTGAATAGTAGTTGTGTTGTTTTATTAGTGAATACTAATTGTGTTTTATTTTTATTAGAGTAACTTGTTTTGTTCGGATCGCCGCATCCGTTGCACTGTTTGTTTTTGTTATTGTGATCAGCTGACTGAGCGCTGATCTCTCTCTCTCTCTCTCTCTCTCTTTCTCTCGCTCTCTCTCTCTCTCTCTCGCGCTCCGTTTCCAATCTGCCTGTTACGATCATCTGCACCTTCATTCATATAAACACCCACACGACACTCTGCGCGCGATTGTGCTTCTTTGTTCCGGATCACGTGTCGTGGACAAGTCGCCATCTTGTCCCACGCACCGGCATCCGTAAGTGGGCCGTCACAGCGAGACCGCTAGTGACGTAGCCTCACGTTCCTGCGCGGCCGCCGTTTTGACACGTCATCACGGTCTGGCCGCCATCTTGGGGAGGTCCTGTTGTCCCGGCGTAGCCGCCATCTTGTGACCTCCTGCGCGCACACGCCCGCATACTCGCGCACGCGCGCGCATACACACACGCACACACACACACACACACACCTATATACAACCCCACTGTAAGCTTGGTTTCATCTGTTTACATTCATCCAGTAGTCTGTTTATTACACTGTTTCCTTGGTTTACTTGTTTGTGTTCATTTAGTTGTAGTTTAGCTGAGATTATTAACAACAGTATTGATTGTAAATTGATTACTGATTGTCAATAAACTCTTTGTATTTTAAGAAGAAGTTTCCTGGTATTTTGTCTGTGTATTGCAACAAAGAGCTGGTTGACTGGGCCTGTGTACGAATTCACACCTTCCTTTCAGTTCCCTTTTTAACTATTATGTTTAAACATAGAGTTAATTATAAGGCAACTATTTAATGAGACTGATTTTTATAGTTATTAGTCCGGTTAACCCGGTGGTGCCCCGTTTCTATTATCAATTATAAATCAATAAAATTGATAACAATATTATAATTAATAATAATCTTTGATAATTATTAATTACGCTAATAACTATTTATACCCCCCTATTGCATGCACAACATAAATGGTGCCCCGTGTGAGGGTCAGATATATACCAGCTGTTGCAATATTTAGACAAAGTCCATAGGTTTTGTGGATCCATAGAATTAACTACTTCTTCTGCCTTGCCAAGCATCCACAGTTAGTTGTATTTGTGTGTTTCTACAGTGGTAGTAACAGGTGGTAGAATTTAACAACCTTTCAGTAGCAATAGATCGCTAACCAACGTAGTGTTTCGAGTAGGTGAAGAAACTGCAGAACACTACTAACAGTAACGCGATACCCAGTGCTTTTACTGAGCCACAGGTTGAACCCTGTGCAAGCTCAATTAACAAGAACGCTAATTTCTTTCATTGGGTACTGACACATACGTGCAGTATGAACCCATCCATGCTGCTGAGCGATTGGGTCGCTGACCTCATTCGCCTGGGGTCAGATGAGCAAGATAGGCTCAACAGATACAGCCTGCAGGACTGCCAAGATGCGTTGCGCACGCTCTTTAGGCAGGCGACCAACCCTTTCGGTCAGGAAGAGTGCTTGGTGCAGGAGGTTATTGGGCGAATGTTTCTGGTGCATCATCGCCAATCTTGTATGCAAATCAAAGATTTGCAACAAAAAATGGTTGACCTGGGGAGTGAGCACACGTCTCTGCAACGGGATTTTGATGACCTCCAAAGTCGTTATGAGATACTGCGTGCAGACCGCTTATCCCTCAGAGAAAAGGGGAGTCACCTTGATGGAGGTGCCCCCGACCCCGGAGTCTTGTCTCCAAGTAGCCGAGAATCAACCCGGTCGGAAAACCCACAAGAGTTGGGTCCCCCAGCCTCAGGGGAAAGTGAACCAGCCCTGGTTCACCAAATGAGGAGGTTGAACATGTCAGGCCCAACCATCCAGGCCAGGTGCGTTGAGAACCTGACAGAACCAACCCCCTATCTAGTCAATGATGACTATCGAGCGCCCCCAGTACACGCCTCGTGGCAACATGAGGGCCTGTACCGCAGAGCCGCTCCACCTCCGATGGGAAATCTTAACCCTCCCGACAGGAGAAGGGCAGATTACTCTCGCACCCCAGAGGAGGCAAGCCAATCCTTATTTCGTGGACTCCCTCCGCCTCGAAGCTCACGAATGCGAGATTCCTTTGACTCCCCTCCCCCGGAGAGAAGACGCGTGTACCGGGACCACCTTAACGACTTCAATGCATCAGATTCCGAGTGGCAGCAGCCCTATTATGGTATACGAACCAAACAGCTTGAGTCCTTGGCTGAAGACATCGAACGCTTTGACCCGGCTAGACCAGATTCCAACATCGACGACTACCTCCGGGAAGTCGATCGCTGCCTGATGGACTTGCCTGCCGCTACGGACAGTGAAAAGCTCAAGTTGTTGTGGAAAACCACAACACGGAGCGTTCATGTGTTCATGGAAACGTTACAGGTTGAGACCCGAGACAATTATCGAAATTTGAAACGAGCCCTTCAAGAGGAATACTCTCCTTATACAGACGAAGCCTCCGCAGCCCTCAGCGCCTTTGCCATCCTGCAGAAGAAGCAGGAGCCTCCTCGCGAGTATTATAGGCGTCTGAGAAATGCATACTTTCAGGGTCGTAGCGTCCCAGGCCTAGAGGAAGACCATGCGTTCAAATCTTTGTTCCTGCATAACCTCCACGACAGCCTGCGCTACGATGTAACCATGCACTGCAGGTCAGGGGGCCTGACCATGCAGCAAATTAAAAAGTATGCACAGCTGGCGTGGGAGACTCGTGTGCGTCCCTCCAGGCCTCGCGAAAGCGATGCCAGGGTTCTGGGAATTCAAGCCTCAGAAGACGGAGACTTGGCACTAGAAGGCAAAGAAATGCCTCGTGCTAAGACGACTCCGCCTCGTGTACGGCCTAAGAACAGCTTCGAACCCCCTCCACAGAACTGGCAACGGTATGAAGAGGGTGGAAATCAGAACCGGTACCAGAACCGAAACGCGCGACGCCCAGGCATGATGCAACAAATGGGGCCAGTCCGCTTCGAGCAGAAGTTCAAACCCAACAAGGAAATGGAGGAGATGATTCGGAGGTGCATGATGGCGGTGGTAAAAGACCTACACCTGCCTGACCCCTCACCAAAACCACCAAAATCCCCTAAGGAAAAAGGGGAAAGCCCTCCCATCGCCGCATGACTAGGCCACCAACCCACGCACTCTACAGACTTGGTGTCCAGCTCGACACTCCACACCTCCAGAGTTTACTTTGTCGGGTGGGGCAAAGGGTCAGGGGAAAGCAGGGCAACCCCAGAGCGTGTCGTGTTCGAAACTCCATGCCCTCCTGTTCTTTCATTCTTAGGTGACCTAATCCAGAAAGGCAACGCCCAGCGCATCTACACCCAGGTGATTCTAGGGGGGTGTACTAGCGCTCTAGCCCTTCTTGATTCAGGGTCTGAAATAAGCCTGATGAGTAACCTCTTGTTCGAAGGGGTAGCCCGAGAGATGCGCACGCTAGGGAAACCTCTGCAGGTGGAAAGCTGTAGCATTAACATCACTAGCTACACACAGGACACTTCACCCATTAACCGACGTGTTTGGGTTGAACTCGCCTTTCAGGAGATGACTCTCGTCCATCCCCTGTATGTTTGTACACTTGATACTGAGCCACTCCTTATTGGTCAGGACCTGCTGGGTCGACTAGCGCCCCTCATTGACTGCCACCGCGGTCATATCTGGGCTCAAGTGCAAACACCAAAACCGCTTGGCTCAGGAAGGGATCAGTCCCAGTTGGGCCAACAGGTGGCTGCCGTTCAAGAAGGGAGTGAGTCCTTGTCGGCTCGTGGACCTCGTCCAGAACCGACATTTGATCTTCTTACACCGCCGGTGGACCCCTCACCGATGCCGGTCCATAATCCGGAAACTCTTTGCCACCGCGAGTCATTTCTCTGCTCACTGAGAAATGAGAATCCGAATTTATACAACCCCCAGGTGGTGGGTGGTGTCTACCTGAACAGTATCGCCATTCCTGACGCCCACCTGGCGCTTTGGTCAGAGAAATCTGCAGTCAGCCAGGACCTCTACAACAACTTGTGCCAACTTGACCCTCCTCCTCCCTTTACACCTCAGAGCCATCGGTTCCTTTCAGCGCAGACACCCCAAACCTTGATCAAGGCAACAGGGATGTGTGCTCTTCTGATACGCATGGGGAGGAGAGAAGTTGTGCATGTTCCAGTGTGGTTTCCCAACTCTCTTTCCCAGTCTTGGTTGGAGCAGATTTCCTGGTCAGACTTGGTGTCCAGCTGGACACAGGTAATCAGGTCTTGTGGTCTCGGGCTAACGCCAAAGACTACCCTTTTCCCCTTTAGCCAAAGCACATGGCATCAGGTCAGACAGTACCACAAGCCTGTCAAGCTAAAACTATTCCTGCACAAACGGTAGGAGCTCCCCTGCAACTCATTGTTCTGACAGCAGATCCCTAGTTCGCAGGCATTTTTCCATCCCTTGCCTCACTTCGGGAAACTTGGCTTGACACTCGGCGGCACACCGCTGCTGGAGTTAAAACATCGCTCAGCCTACCTGCTTGTTCAGAACGTGACTTACGCCCCGATACAGGTGACTGCTCGCCAACCATTGGGGATGTTAATCGACCACTCCTTGACCACTCCTTGAACTGTAATCGACCACTCTTTGAACTGACCATTTCAGTCATCAGTTTAACTGCCCTCGTCCTCAAAACAGAGACAACAGTAGGAAAGGGGGGTTTCTCACCTTCCCGACCAGAATGATCTCTGTAGTGCCATGAGGTACTGCAGGATGAGGCGATATGCTCACTCTGGACAGCCATCTCAGATACACCTAGCAATAGTCTTGGCAGCGCAATCCCAATTTCGGTAGACCCACACAAGCTAGAGATAGGATTCATCCTCAACCTGCCTATAGAGACAGAACACATACAGGTTGAAGGCAGTGTTGAATGTTGGGTTTTGGAAAGCCAATACACACATTCACCTCAAAACACCACCCTTACTTGCCTATCACAACGATCACTCCTCACTCTACCTTGTCCCCAATTTAAAAATGTGCACCAAAACTAGGGACATCCATTGGGTCTGCCCCAGCAACCCTTTTATTAGAGATGTCGCCAATTACCTCTGCGGCTTGAGGGCCGAATCCCCTGAGCAAAAATGCCAAGCCAGCATGTCTGTAAAAGACGAGGACATGGAGACTAAGGTAGAACGAGCGGGTAATCGATGGCTTGTAAGCACTCCTGCCACTGACATCCTAATCTCATATGACCGCCTTGACACAGCCACCAGACTGACCCTACCAAATCAGACGGTGTTCCTAACGGTACCCAAAGGAGCCACCGCACACATTGGTGATGTTGTCCTCCACCACCTTGAGTCTGACAGACACGAGGTGGAGATCGAGATTATGGACGCATTTATGGGCCATAACATTACTATAACTGACCCCTTACAGCAGCAACTCCTGACTGAAGGGACCAAATTGGTAAAGTTAAGCCTAAGACCAACTGGGATAACCACTCAGTTCAGTTATCCTGTGCACAATTCCTCGTACCTAGACAACCACGTCAGTTTTAGCTGCCCTCGGGCTCCTCCTTGGTGGCTGGGTCATTACGGCAGTCATTGCACACCTCATGCACAAACACATTCACAGGTTACAAACAAAGCTTGATTCCATCTGCTTAGTGCAACCACGTTTCACACTTGGGCCTGCGACCGCCACTCAGGTTGATTCCAACCTCCGCCATGGGTCAACCACCTCACCATAACAGCTTTCCACTCCTCTCATCTCTCTTCTCTCTTTCTCCTAATTGTTCATTTCAAGCGGCAAAGATGTTCTTGATCTTGTGTTTAGACATGTTTATGTGTATGTATTGTCAGTCTAGATTAGAAATCTGCCCAGAAGTAGCCTCTATTCACTGCCAGAAATAACCTCTACTGTACTATGAACTGTAAACTAACTATGAACTGTTGGATTACTCTTGTCTTTCATAACTATTAACAGGATCGCTCGACCCTTCTGTTGATCAAAGGACTGCGACCCACATCCCAATCCTCTGATCAAAGGGGGGATATGTTGTGCCTCGCCATCATAAGACTGAGTTTCAGGCCTGAGGCCTGAAGCCTGACTATGAGTGTTTGAACACATGGTCCCCTAAGACAATAGAAACCCCCCACCACATGGCTCCCTACACAATGGGGCCCCTGGTGTTGCTCAGCAGCGCCCCTGCATTTCCGGCGGATCCAGCAGACATACGTCAATACGTCACAGGTATTCCCAGCAGGGGTTCCCCCCGAAAGCGCACCCTGATTGGCTGCAGTGTGTCACTGGGCAGTGACAACACTGAGGTTATAAATACACGCGTGTACCTGAGGACGGCGCTCTTTCCAGTCGCGCTGACGGGCGTGACGATCGGAAGCACATCCACTCTCACTCAACCCGCCTGCTCCCACCGAGTAGTCCTGAGTGAAAAGTTAGCGCGCATCTCCAGAAGGCCTGAAAGAAGAAATCCTCGCTGGCCGAGACCTTTCTTCTACCTCCGTTTGCCGACGGTCACCCCCCGGACCAAACGTATTTTCCCGCGGAAGTAGGCGACGAACGCCTATAAAAGAAGGACAGCCGAGAAACGCCGTTTCCCCCCTTCCTTCTCCTGCCGCGACCCTCTCCCTCCGAGCCACGGACTGTGAGAGGATACTAGCTAACCGCTAGCCCCTGGACCGCCAGCAAAGGACGTGCTGCGCTCCAGATCAACGGAGTCCGGATCAACGAGACCCGGATCAACAAACTCCGTATCATCGCAACTCCAGCCTGCATCACAGTAAGAGGTTATCTTCTGGGCAGTGAATAGTAGTTGTGTTGTTTTATTAGTGAATACTAATTGTGTTTTATTTTTATTAGAGTAACTTGTTTTGTTCGGATCGCCGCATCCGTTGCACTGTTTGTTTTTGTTATTGTGATCAGCTGACTGAGCGCTGATCTCTCTCTCTCTCTCTCTCTCTCTTTCTCTCGCTCTCTCTCTCTCTCTCTCGCGCTCCGTTTCCAATCTGCCTGTTACGATCATCTGCACCTTCATTCATATAAACACCCACACGACACTCTGCGCGCGATTGTGCTTCTTTGTTCCGGATCACGTGTCGTGGACAAGTCGCCATCTTGTCCCACGCACCGGCATCCGTAAGTGGGCCGTCACAGCGAGACCGCTAGTGACGTAGCCTCACGTTCCTGCGCGGCCGCCGTTTTGACACGTCATCACGGTCTGGCCGCCATCTTGGGGAGGTCCTGTTGTCCCGGCGTAGCCGCCATCTTGTGACCTCCTGCGCGCACACGCCCGCATACTCGCGCACGCGCGCGCATACACACACGCACACACACACACACACACACCTATATACAACCCCACTGTAAGCTTGGTTTCATCTGTTTACATTCATCCAGTAGTCTGTTTATTACACTGTTTCCTTGGTTTACTTGTTTGTGTTCATTTAGTTGTAGTTTAGCTGAGATTATTAACAACAGTATTGATTGTAAATTGATTACTGATTGTCAATAAACTCTTTGTATTTTAAGAAGAAGTTTCCTGGTATTTTGTCTGTGTATTGCAACAAAGAGCTGGTTGACTGGGCCTGTGTACGAATTCACACCTTCCTTTCAGTTCCCTTTTTAACTATTATGTTTAAACATAGAGTTAATTATAAGGCAACTATTTAATGAGACTGATTTTTATAGTTATTAGTCCGGTTAACCCGGTGGTGCCCCGTTTCTATTATCAATTATAAATCAATAAAATTGATAACAATATTATAATTAATAATAATCTTTGATAATTATTAATTACGCTAATAACTATTTATACCCCCCTATTGCATGCACAACAGCGTCATGCAGAATAAAAGAAATATGTAGTTTGAACACAAATGCACTGTAATAGCCCCCCCCAAGTCAAAAAAGCATTTCTCTTTCTTCCAGTCGGATGTTTGAGCCTCAGCATGCAGAGTGAATTGTGTGCAAAGTTCGACACCAGAAAGCTGTTTTCATCATCTGCTGAAAGTGGAACATTTCCCTGCGCTCATCTGAAAGTCTGAATTTAAATCGCGGGCCGACGGGGATGGATTTGAGACGTCATGCCCAGTTTCGGGAGCCGGCTATGTTCTGGTATGCAACTTAAACAAATGTGATGGAGAGTGATCCTTTTAGTGAAACTGAGGCATTTTAAGTGTTTTGCATGTCCCACACACTGCTCTGCTACCCACACTATGTAGTAATGGTATGTATTATAAATCTTTTTGTGTTTTCACATTGTTTTACCAACTTGTTCCATCCATCCATCCATCGTAAGTGTCTGTCTAAGATGCTGCAGGTTATGTGTAGGATGGGTTCTGCAGCAGCACGTGAACTTTTCTTATGAAGTTCATTGTTTTGTCATTGGCTGCGACCACAACTGAGGTTGATCAGACAAAGTCAGAGAGATGATCCTGCCACAGACAGACAGACATTTTTAGCAGCAAATGAGGCCTAACACTTTAAGATCACATAACATCACAGCATGAAGTCATTTAAGGTTACTTAGACTGTAGGCGTTTCCTAAAAGGTAGAAGTGGTTACAACAAAAGACGCGTTAATGTTTCGTCTAAGCCCGATATGTATGTGTCGTTTTGCAGGAGCATTAGAAATGCTAAACAACGAGCTCCATCACATTCTGCAACACAAACCCCCCCATCAAGAGGCGATAATGAGCTGCTGAAGCATCCGGTCTGCCCTCGGGCCAAGGCCAAAGACAAACGGTTTTGCTGCTAAACGTGGTAGCGCCGGGCACGAAGTTGCTGCACTTTTCACCGCTCGTCACTTTAATAAGTTTTAATGTGAGAAAGTGACCATTTAACCACAATATGCCGTCAGTTGAGTTGCCAGCAGCTAATTTCTCAGCAGCGCGTCCCGATGAACTGGCCTGTGTGCAGCTCTCTGGTAATTGACTCTGGTCTCTGTAGCGTTTCAGTATCTGGATGACACCATAAAATCTGACGCTCTGACGTCTCCAGTCCGCATGGCGGAGCGACCTTGGGAAAGATATTGAAGCCCAATTTACTCCGAGCGTGTATGAATGATGAGATGACTCGAACCGATGAGCGGCTGGCACCTCGCGTGGAAGCCATTAGTGTCTTTTCTGAGCGTTTTACTGACACGTAGTGTGGAGCGCTTTGAGGGGCCGGAATACCAGAAAAAAGGCGCTTTGCAGGCGCTGTCCATTCACCGCTCTGAGTGTAGCCGGGTAATGACACATCTATTTTTATACAGTGGATGGCAGGCGACAAAAATAAAAAAAAAGGGCCTGTCAAGCCGTGTGCATTGTTTTGGCAGCAGGGAAAGGTCAACATATGTGGAAAATCCAGAAATGTCAGAAATGTTGATAGACACTGTCACAAGTGTCAATCTGATGGTCAGATATTTGCCTGTGATGAGAAGGATCATGCACCACAGTCGTGTAAACATGTCAAAAATAATTGACCCATGTGGGTATTATCATAATCTTATAGTGGATGACTCCACCAGTAGATGACATAACACATATCTCCACCTAAACGCATACTAATAAAACTAAAATTATATACCGAATAAAACCCACAATTTAAAACTCTATTCCATTTTTATTGCATAAATAGAAAAATACATGGACTGCACAAAACTCCCAATAGGTATATATCAAACAATGCAATAAGACTCCAAATAAAAGAACAGGAAAGCAAGAATAACACAATAAAAACATTGGGATTTATAGCTAAATCTTTAGGCATATCTATAAAAAAAATAAAGAGCAAAAAACAATGAGGAGCGAGACTCTAAAAAGAGGCATACATCAAAACAAGAAAAGCACAGGAGGATAGAAATAAAACAAGCCAAGGTGGAGATGCTATTCAGCCATAAGAATATTCATATTCATCAAATCAGAAACATTACCTCATGTTATCCGTACAGAAAAAAGGACATTTAGAAGATGTCAAAACGAGGAACAATCTCTTATCTCAAGAGAAAACCGTTTAGGTCGGGAAAGTCAACGGAGCAGAAATGGACAATGTTTTGGGCTGACGTGGAACATCCTGATCTGGAACAGGACTGTGATGCGAGGTGACAACCTCCGCTGAGTGCAGGTACCTGGCTCGCCGTGGCGCTCCGCTCAGGCCGGCGGGACTGATCGCCTGATCGTCCTAAGGCCGCTCCGTTAAGACTCCGTTCTCGCCGCCGCGCTTGCTGTACTCGAGTGGGCGGCCTTTGTCGCCTAAAATCATACAACATTGATCCCCGGAGGAAGAGATTTAAGCGTTTGCAGCAGTCTGTGCTTAGTGAAAAGACTCAGAGGTCACTGAAAACCACCTTGAACACCCTCATGAATGGTGAAAAGAACTTTTACTTCAGTATGAAAAAGTTACTGTAACAAAGGCCTATATTTTATATTTTACTCTGTATTACTTTGCAATTAATTGTTATTTCGTGACTACACTTCTACACTACACATGGTCAGGAGGCATTTTGTCAGGGCCACTAACAGGATCATGTTTGTTACAGAACAAACTGTTTTCCCATTGACTTCCAGCTCCGCTCGCACAAGTCACGTTTCCATTCACCAAAGAAATCTTCCCCTGCTTATGCTGTATAATGACATTTGCTGCAATCCTGCTGCAAATATTTGCATTCGACGTGGATCTCCGATGCTGCAGTAAATGTATACCAACCCCGGGGGAGTTCAGTGGAAGTTTATTTCCAAAGTAACTCAGTTTTCAGCAATTTATGCCAGGTTGAAGCTGAATTATTAAGGTCTCTCATCGCCTTTCCCCACTTCCTGTGCCTCTTGCCAACTATTATTCTCTGCTGAGCAACCTCAGTAACAAACTGCTGCAGCCCTCGAACACACACTCTACAGCTGAGAAAGAGAAGAGGTGTCTCACCCAGATGCAGGGGTTGGAGCTCTGAGCCGTACTGTGCAATACAAATATCCGCCGGGCACGCGAGCTGAAAGGGTGAACGGTGAAGAATGTGTGCGAGGTCGGGGGCATTGCCATCAAAAGCTCTGCATGTATGTGCAAAATTTGGATTTGTTACCGTTTCCGTTAGTCTTAAGCGGCAGGTCCCCCCCTGCTGTGATGTGGCACACAGCTAAAAGAAGAGCATACATTTATTAAAAAAAAAAAAACAATATGCCCTGAACTTCTGCAACAAATTTTACTTTTGCCCTTCACAACGTCTTTCTGCATGTGGAAGAAGACGGCCCCATTTATGCCCCATTTTGTTTTCAGAATCGTATAATTGACCTGACAACAGCTTTTCTGTTGTTGCATGACGACTCCACACACATTAACCATAAAGAAGAAACGGCGACTACCCCAAAAAGCAGAATTATGCATTGAGAGCATCTTGAAAAGTCATAAGCGGGTATGAATTATATATGTTATATTAGGAGCAGAAAAGCAAAGTGGGGAAAATAGTTTCCATCCAGCTGTTCTTATTCACGTTTTCCAAAATTGCGCAAAAAAAGGGTTAAAGGGTTAAATTCTCAAAAAAGTTATTTTTTTTATTTTTTTTTATGCTTGGAGGGGGTAGATTTGTTGGCTTATTAATAAAAGTGACTTGGAAGTTATGTTTCGGGGGGACGAAGAAACAAACAGTTTGAAGGTTGATAGAAGAACAACAGTGAGTTGTCAATTGTTGTCAAACTCAATTCAATAGTCACTGGAAACAGGCATCAATTATACATTTAGATTCTGATAATGACAAATGTAATGCCACCATTTTTTTTCAATGTCCTTGTCTCTACCGACTTGCTCTTCCTCTGATTCCTCCAAATTTAGTGGCCTTTTCATTGCAAACATGTTATGATATCAAGCAACTGTTCATATTTTGGATTTTAAATCACACTATTGTAAAGATTAACCACAATAACCGGTCAACAAAATATCTGAATTCAAGGTTACATCTTTTATGTATCCAATACTATAGATTCTTTTTGTCTCCAATGTTCTGCTGTACATCAAATTAATTTATAATTATAATTAATCTATAACTCATCACTTCTCTCTGTCCTTTCCCCCCTAATCTTCATCTCTCTTCCACCTTCCTCCTTTTCTGTCTCTCATTATTCTCTCTCTCTCCGTCTCTCCTCCCCTTGTAGCTAAATCCGATGCCAGTATGCATTTGTATAGCCTAATTCGCGTGCATGTTTGTGTACTTCATTGTGCACGTGTGTGGCGTGCACACTCACACGCGGTATTTGACCTTGTGCAGCCAGCCGGAAATGTAAAGCTTCCTTTTATTTTACCACAGGTGTATACGCGTCTGTGTGTCTGTATTTATGACATCAGCGTTGATGCAACATGCAGAATTTGTCCTTGTGCATTCAAGCATATCGGCGCTTGACATAATTTTCACAGGTGTATGTGTGTGTGGTGTGTACATCTGTACGAGTTCGTGCATTTGTGTGTGTGTGTGTTTTTCAACTAACAGGGCACCTGCAGGTGCAGTCTATTCAATTTGACAGGTTTGGGAGAGGAGCAGGTCAACAGTCAGATACTGTTTAGTCAACACACACACCTCATATGGACACACACACACTCGCATAATAAAGTGCAAACCAAAGCCAAAGAATAAGTACAGGTACATCCACCTGCATGAGAATGAGGGATACATATTTTAAAACCAGCATTTTCCCTACAATGAGAAAAGTGAATTAAGCAGAAAACTCACTGTGGAAGTTAATAGGCCTTTTGCACGGCAGCCATATTGAGATGAAATACTTTGTAAAACACAGGTCAATGATCCTAATTAAGATTCCATTTGGTTTATTATAGCTGAGCCTTACACACTATAGCAGCAGCCTGACTCTGTTTGACCTTATTTTACCACAATGTGGGTGGTAAATTCTCTATGGCTGATCTCTAATATCATCACAACAAACATTTTTAAATGTCTAAATGAATGTTTGAATGCAAAAATGTACCGATGCACCACGTAAGTTATCTTTTGTTAATGTTGCTGTAATGTAACTTTACTTTTTCCAATTGTGGACCCTGTATTTTATAGGTTCAAATAGCCACAAAATCTATTTTTTTCTTCATACTACTGCCAGTCTGTTTTGCTCAAATAGAAATAGAGGCCCCAATTACTATAGGATTTTCGGTAATAACATAACGACGGCTCCGCTTATTTCAGCCGTCCCAAAGGCAGCAGCTAAATCAACTATTCATCCACTTGCTCAATCAAGCGCGGACAGACTGTGGTTCCAATAACGCTAAAAAAATATGGTTTGAAAAAAAAAAAAATCCAATATTTAGGATTTTCAGAGTCTCTGAGTTACTCAGAATCTGCCTATTAGAAGCCTAAAAAAGCATCACCTCATTTCATCCTAACACTTTGTCTATGTGCATTAGAGGCAGATTTTTAACCAATTGTGTTCGATCAGTGAAGTTATTCCCTTTAACCAAACCAACGCAGAGACATTACATGCCTCTGCGTTGCTGCAACAGAAGCAGAGACGTCCGTACTGCTGCACAGTTCACAGTTCACTATCCTAAAGCGGATTGTGAACCCCGTCCTCTAAAACGCAGCAGCTGGATGTCAGAAGTTGGGAAGGGCGCGGGGATCCGTGTGCGTGATGTGACGCTGCCTGACAGACCGTCCTTCTTAATTAGAAGTGAAGTGACCCGCTTGGTCAAATGAAGTTAAAAGCAACGGCACAGCAAAATATGCTTGAAATTTAATGTGCGCGCATGTGTGTGTGTGTGCACTTTCAGCAAAACACACACACAGCTGATGTAATCTGTGGAAGTTGTGTGTGTGTGTGTGTGGGCATCCAGTGCTGTGTGTTTGGATGATGAGCATTTTCTTGTTTATCGTGGTTCAATGGGACAATTTGAGGGGAAAAAAAAAAAAAACGTCCTCTGCAGTGGGTGTATAAGAACTTCACACACACACACACACACACACACACACACACACACACACACACACACACACACACACACACACACACACACACACACACACACACACACACACACACACACACACACACACACACACACACACACACACAAAATGGAAATGTGAGCTTCAGTCGTTGATACAGTGAACTCACCTTGATTCACCAGAACCACCTGAGGCCCAACTAAACTCTGCAGATTCGCGCATTAAAATTTAAAGGCACATTGGTGTCTCTGATGCTCAGCTAAGGTTACGGCTACTGTAATTGCATCCGTTTGGACTCTTGGTTCTGCCGCAACGTTTCACTTCACAAACTGACAGGTTGCCGGCTTCATGCCTCGCCTGAAATTGGTCCTCGTGAGCTCAATGCGAAATAATACAAAAAGACAGATTTTCCAATTTGTTTCAATTTCTCTCTAGAGAGAGAAAGAGAGACAGAAATAATATGCAAAGCATTTCAAACTAAAGAAAACAGGCATTTTTAAACAACATGATTTGACTTAGATGTACTTATTAGATGTCAAAACATTTATTTACACTCGGAAGAGAAAGAATGGCGGGTTTTATAGAAAATGAAAGGAAAGAGAGAGGGAAATTGTAGCCACGCTGTATCATTTCCCCCTAAATAATCCTGTAGGAGGGTGGACATGTAGTGTTTAGATTAATCAACCCGCATTCCAATCTCCTATTTTCTCCATTTTTTCCCCCATAGACATACACTGAACCTCAAACACAGAGACAGGGTTATTGACCAGTCTCACCACGTCTTCCTCTCCCTGCTCTCTGCTTCACTCACGCTCGCTCATGCGGAAAACCACGGAAAACCGGCGGAACCCGGGGGGGTGGAGTGCCGGCGGAACGCCGTGCAGGAGTTTTTTTTTAAAGAACCCCACTCTTTAACACAGTTGTGTGCCGCCTCCGCCAAGAGGAGGACCGGGGCAGAGCTGGTCAGGCGGTGTTTGAGAGCACACGGGAGGGAAAACCAGAGCCGGCAATTAAAAGAAAGCCCTGGGTTATTATGGTGAGTTTTGCTAATTTGTAAAATCTAATTTATTCTTAAAGCATGTTTAAAAAAGGGCTGGCTGCAGCAGTCCGAGCAGGAGCTAAAGGTGGATAACTTTCTCGTAGATCTTTGTCAGAGAAACTGATTGATAATAGTATGGGATGTCATTCACGACTGCATAAACCAACAGGTTGCCTGTTTAACAGCATTATAAAATGACCGTTTTCCCCTCACTATCCTCTTAATTTCACACTGTTGAAAATAAAGAGGAAAAATGAGCGAGTTCAACAGGATTTTACCCCCTTATCTATTGTTTAGGCCTCCACTTCAGTATTTCGTAAACTCTCTGAGTCAATGTTGATGCAACCTGGGGATTTTCAGCTAAGTGCAGCTTTCATTTTCGGTGTTGATGAAACGATGTTTGCAGATTACAGGTTTGAAACAAATTTCTTCCATCTACATTTTTTCTTTGAGAAAGAAAACATAATCTTCATTGATTGGCCTCATGGAACCAGATCTTCCTGTCCTCCCTGAGAAGTCAGTAGCTCTCTGTTGCAGGAAGAATCCATCCCAACGCTCCATGCTGAGGCCACAGAATCATTTCCGTGCCGTCCGTATTGTTATTTTAGGAGTTTAACATGAGTGTTTTTCTCAAGGGGTCATGTTTGGATCAGATATCATCATTAGTGGAGAGAAAAAAAAAGACTCACACCAGGAGTGCACTGCCTCTGGCTCCTGGATTTAATATAGTATCATATGAGAGAGAAAACACCAATTACTGAGGTTTGGAAAGCATTACATGAATAGTTTAGTATATTTACTACGCCATGAATAAGCTTTACTTTCCTGCAGAAAAATATTCCGCTCCCTTCTGAAAATGCAAAGAAACGGGGCGGGTAAAGGATATATATCACTCAATAATAATGACCATTTTTAAGAGTATTATGGGTTTCTCTGAGCAAAATGCTTCTATGTCACACAACACACAAAATGAAACTTTAGTAGGAGTAATAACTCATTCAAAGCAGCAGGTGGAGACACTGAAGGGGGGGGCACAGCCTCTTTACTTCATCACTGCAACAGAGCATAAGGCAACACAGCACGTTGGGTTGGGAACTCTATCTTAAGGCTCCTTTGCACACACTTGAAGAATCCCTCACTCACGTGCATAACGCGCTCTGACATAACGCGCTGCAAAACAGTGGACGCAAACTTGATTAACTCAGGTCAGGTCATTCAAACACGATTGAAAACTATGAACAGGGTCGGCCTTAGCGATCTGAACCGGAGGGCAGAAGACGAGGATACAGCAAAAACCTGAATAACTTCAGCGCCTTGAATCCTGGAGTCCACCCCCACACCAGCGCCAGAGTGTCGAACGCTCCCGATGCACGTGTGGCTTCCTTTGAAAATGCAGCGTGCAGACTCAGGACGTCACCAGATGATGGTGGTGATTCCCACACCTCCCACTCCACAGTTTTAAACGGTGAGCTGTATCCGGGCCTTTTTGACATCCTTTGTACTCATTTTCTGCTGTTAATGGAACCCGTGCAAAGGTGTTCAACATAATGATAATACACTCAGCTGTGTGTTTGTCTTCTGACATTCTCTGATATTTCCACGTTTCGTGGTGAGGTTTGAGAAGCCCAGAGCATGGACGGCCTTATTACACCTACACAAGATGTAGAGTTGATGTACTGAAGGCCGTGCGTCTCCGGTGCTGAATTTTAATTCTCAATGTGCTTAGTTTAGGAAATGAAAGTATGTAGGTATGTAGCGAGGTTAACTTTAAGGGATCTTACTGAATGTTCACAGAAGTTGGTCTGAGGCAACTCAAAATCAATGTGGATATAATGAAGCATGAGCAAAAAAGCGAAGAGAAAAGGAAAACAGGGAGAGGTTTTGTCAACACAACTCAGCACAGCATCCAAAATGACCACGACTTTGACCAAACAATTTCAGTGACAGTTTAAACTGAATAAAGGTATGATTTCATTCATTGTGTCTCACATTGACAAAAAAAAACTGTCAAAAGTTTGGGCTCACTTAGTAATGTCTTTATTTTTGAAAGAAAAGCACTGTTTTTTTCCAATGAAGTTAACAAACCATTTAGAACCACACTCTATACATTGTTAATGTGGTAAATCACTATTCTAGCTGCAAGCGCCTAGTTTAATGCAATATCTACATAGCAGTATAGAGGCCCAGCGTTCTAACGGTACATTGTGTTTACTAATTGCATTAGAAGCTAATAGATGATTAAAAAAACCTTTGCAATTACTGTATGTTAGTAGAGCTGAACACAGCTCAGCTGCTTAGGTGGAGCATTCTTTGACGAAAGCAAAGTTTGAAGGAAAACACTTTAAATAAAAATCCTTATTTCTAACCTTGACTGTACTTTATCCATTTATTTTGCAGCTCATTTGATGAATGAAAGTTTGACCGTTCATGGAAAATATAAACTAAATGCAAATATACTTTTATTTGCATTAAGTTTATGTTTTCCATGAATGGTGCATGCTCAAGGATTAAAGATGTTAGAACACGTCTGGCACTTTCATGGACTGACACATCGATTCCATATATTTAGGGGCACTTCACGCTGGCTGGACCCCTGCAGAGCTCCTCCAACTGGCTCTCTGTGGTATCAGTGGGAAAACTTAAAACTGAATAATCTACACAGCTCATGTCAGCCCACCTGTATTCAGAGTACACAGATACCCTGAAACAGACTGCTGCTGCTGCTATGAATAATTCAATAAACGACATGTGACGTTAGACTCATACATGAAGGTCCAGCAGCAGAAAAAGGGGATGAAACAAACGTCTGAAAGCTTCAGCTTCTCTCCGCTTAAACAAGCGTTAGCAGGTCGGTTGTATGTAAAACAGAAAGAAGGAAAGACGATCCCAGTAGTAACATTAAGTACTGCTCACAGCTGTTTCTTTCTCTTTTTTTTTTGTAGACATCAAACTGTACCCACGAGGCTGCGAGTCTTTGCGTAGAAGGCAAAAACAACATTAAAGTCACCCTCACCCTCATCTTTCCACAGTTAACGCCAACAAACATGGCGCACGTTGACTGGAAGCCAGGTTTTTCCAGAGCGGAGAACGAGATTTGCAGTGCGTTTAAACACGGTCGCCATGTCGCGGCAACGCGCCGCGACCACCGCCGGCATCCAGTTAAAGCGTTATTGGATTTGCACATTACGGCAAAAGCCAGTGAATCCTCCTGGCGTGTGTGTGTATTCACCATCATCGGATTATTATTCTAAGCAACTGCAGCCCAAAGTGCTAATGAAGCTGTGTGTGTGTGTGTGTGTGTGTGTGTGTGTGTGTGTGTGCGCGCCCATTGGAAGTCAACAAGCTCATGACGAAGACTTTCATACACTAAGCAATAATATCAGTGGCTTAATGGACCCCATGGGGCTCACACACATGCACCAAGGCAGGTTGTGATTACTCTTCATGATGGCTTTAATGAAGCTCCTCTGCTGATTCGCAGATTTCAGGGTCAGGGTGGTGTGTGTGTGTGTCTGTGGGCGTGTCTCATGCTTCCTATGGTGCTTAAAAAAAAAAAAAGAGCATCAGGATCCGGACAGCCAATGAAAACTATTTTCATGAAAACCCCACATAGAATATATATAATTTATGCATTATAGAGACAATACATGTTTCTTTATCCTCTTTTTTTTTTGTTTAAGCATTCCTATTTTAACAAGGGGATTCCGTTGAGGCCAGTTTCTCCTTTGTAATACAGCCTTGTGTAAGAATAAATTAATGAAAAGTAGCCGAGGAGGGATACAAATAAATCATAAAAGGAAAGCACATTTTATAGCAGGGTAGTTATAATAATGTTCTCAATGTAACGCCACTTCATTTACGGATTTAGACCATGTTATTCTCAGGGCCTGGGGGTAGGTATTTGACTCATGGATAGTAAAAGTATAGTGAGGTAGCCTAGTATGTAAAGTATTTTAATACATTGGATTGTGTAGGTTGAACAGACTTGACAACTCGAAACTAAATCTTCGAAACTATGTTTGCACGAAGAACAAGACTTGAATCAAATTACGATATATAGATATGCACGTCGCTTGTGAATGTCAGCCCTTTTTTTCGTATCACAATAGAAAACTGCCAGGTTTGATATTGAATGATGGCTGTATTCCATTTTATCCGTGTTAGTTTCCTTGTGTTGCTGACTCACGGTCTTTGATTTGATCAGCGAGACCTTTGCTTTTTGGTTTGTACTACAAAATAAAAAGGCTGCAGAGCTTTAAACACACATTGACCGTCGTGTGGCGCTGCGCCACAGAATGAAAATGTAGCGCCACAATTTAGATGTGCCTCACGATTCAGTCATTTTGCAAACACGCACAGAGAGTGAGCAAGTGTGAGAGGGAGAGAAAGACAGCGAGCCAAATCAATAACTGGATACTCATGTCAGACGCATGACACTTTCAATCAAATAGGACCGACCCAGTCAGACAAAGCCTGTTCACTGCTGTCTACGACATCCACCGGAAATCAGAATCTCTATATTGCAATTATTAAGCAGTTAATTACGATGAATATAAGGATTTAGCTTAAGCTGATGAGAACATGCCGCCACCTTCACACGAGATGGAGTGCTGTTTATCAAAAGCAAGATATCGTGCTGCTCTGGGTAGCGGGGTAACTTTGACTGAAATTCTTAGAGCTGCACAGTTGTAATCAGTCTCCAGACCGCCTGTGGAGATAGCACTGCTGCTCAGAGAGAGAGTAATACCGCGTATGATCTGCTCTCTCTCGCACCCACTCTTTCTCGCTCAAAAATGTCATCTTCTGTAAGATCTTGTCTCTCGGAAAAACCCTCCTCCATTTCCGTTTTCAAAACGTAATTGTAATCTTTCCCCCCCTTCTGTCTCTCTACTGTACGGCTCCCTCCTCCACTGATGACCTAGATTTCAAGCCACTGTGTTTCTGCTGCAGTCCCTCTCTCCTGACACACAGATTCACACACAGTGCAACACACCCTTACCTCCTGCCCATATTTTATTAATCACTGGGCTGAGGCCAAGTTGATGCAGAGCAATAAAACGGACTATATGAACACACACACACAATATTTACAAAGTTTACGAGCCATTGTTTAATACGTCTCATGTTGAAGGTAAATGTTAACTTATTTTGCAAAAACATGGTCTTAAATGATCAATTAATTATATTATATATAACATTCATAGGAAATGCAAGCCTCAGATGAATTTTGGAGGACATAAAACAAGAACCAATCGCGTATCCTTCATATAATCTATTTTAAAAGACTGGTACTGTGTTTAAAATATCAAACTTAAATGGTATCTGGCAATGTATACAGTTAAAGTTCTATAGGTTAAATACATGTCAAGTCAAATGCAGGTTATTCGTATAACCCAAAACTACAAATCACAGATTTGCCTCAGGCTTTCTGTATAACATATCCTGTTCTTACCTCCTCAAATACATAACACAGTTACTTGTACTCTGTCAATGCCCAATGGCTATAGTGCAAAGATTATGTCAGCATACATATATGTGGGTGATTCCTCAAGACCCAGGAGATGAGTATTTAATTTCATGACAAGTATGCGAATGACTTCCAGTCTAGCAAAAAAAAAAAAAAACATTATTACTGTCAGTGTAATAAAAAATATTATTTTTTAAATGTTCCCACTTGTTATCTTGTAATAAAGCAACCTTCTGGGTTATCGTGGCTTGAAGTCTCATTGCGAGATACGGGATAGGAAAAGTTGGGCGTCATCAGCATAGCAATGGCATAATAAGAAGCGTGCAGATTATTACACCAGGTGAGTTGGTGTATATTGAAAAGAGATGTGGACTGAGTGCTGACCCTTGAGGAACGCACCGTGGATAAGCTATGCATTTTAAACACACTCCAAGAGACTATAAAAAATCTCCCTTTGAGAGGTGGGACATTTCATTTCATTCATTTGGAATGGCCATTAGCTGCTGGCGAAGCCGTGCTATATAGAGTGGAGTACAATTAATAAGATGCACTCGGGAGATGGCTGACAGGCAGGTGCACAACATGCCGTTCACTCTGCTCCTGAGCAGGAAAGTGGCCAAGAAAATAAAATAGACGTGAAAGAGATTTGCGAATCTGATGAGAGGAGAGAGATTTTTGATTTCTGAGACTTTTATTCAAGGTGCAGGCGATGTGAATGATGAAGCTGTGCCCCATCAAAACAGTCTAAAAAAAAGTATTTAAAAATTAAAAGTTAAGAGCTTCTTGCTTCTTGTTTACAGATTACTTCTACTTAAATGTCACAGATAGTTTAAATGATTCGTTATATACTGTATATATGTATACTATTTTCCAAAGTATGGGCAACATGTTGCATATTTTATGCATGGAGTGCCATGGTACAGATGAGCTAGGACAACACAGTAAGTCATAATTAGTCATCTGTTTATGCCTAAACATTTAAGCCAGCAGTGTTACTCATGCTTGTGCTAGTGAGCCATACATATTCCATGAGCTTCTTCAATTAGAAAAAAAGCTAGTGCAACTCTAATCTCAAATTACAAGATCCGCTGTGGAGCAGCACAGCACCACTGAAAAGGATGTATAGTAAAATAAATAGTTAAATGGTGCACTGAGCGCACTGAGGCTCTCCTTTCAGCTACCTGAGTGCGAGTGACAGTGTGTGATCCAGGTCTCTCCAACAAGCCTAATACCAACCAGCAGGAAGTACAACAGGGCTTTTAATTAACGGGATAATGACATTGTGATTGGCTGAATTCATGTTATGCCCAAACCACCTATGAATAATTCTGGAATCCAAAATAACCTCCGTTCGCCATTGGCTCTCAGTTACTACACTCCACCGTGTCCTCTTTATAGCAAAATAACTTGGACAAACCCTGTGCCTGCAACTCTACGATGCAGGATATGAATAGGGATCTTCCTGTAATACTGAGTGACATTTTACTCATATTTATTGGCCTTATTCTTATTGGTGACACTCCAATGACCAGAGTATTGTAATTGCAACTGCTGTTCTTTTTTTACCTCCACCAAGGAGTTTGTTTTCACCGGCTTTTATCTGTTTGTTTGCAAGATAACTCAAAAGTTTGGGCTGCAATTTCGTCAAACTTTCAGCAAAAGCTGGGAATGGTACCATAAACAGATGGATAACTTTGATGATCCAGAAGAATTCCTGGTTTCTAGGTCACTTTGACTGTTCTGGTGGTTGGTAACATTCCAGTAAATTTAGGTGCCTCAAATTTACACTATTGATGTCAAGCCTTCTGAAAAACCCTAACCGTGCATGTGATCCTAGAAGCTGTCTGACCTGGCCTCTGAACTATTCACTGCCAGGATAAGTTGCTAGTATCAGTAGCCATTTAACTGTCTGTTGAAGGTCCAATTGATCCCAGTAACTCTTGTGGTTTCAAGCCAGTATCTCAACAGAATACTTGCAGTCATTGATGTGCATTTTCTTTAAGGTTTTTTGTAGCATATGCATAGTATTGTGTGTTGTGTGTACAGTGAAATTGTATCTGTGTATTCATGTGTATACACCCCACTCCACCGGATAATCCCATTGTGCTTGAATCTTAATTCATTCTTATAATTCTCCTGCCCCAGGCTACATTGTATGTTTGTGAGTGTGTGTGCAGCTATTTGTGCATATATGCATGCACCAAAGTATAGGACACATCAAGAGAGAAATGTTGAACTTGACATACTAGGTAATTAGAATAGTTTTGTCATTCGTCACTATATTTTATTCTAATCCTGTTAATTAGCAAGAGGAACATTTTAAAAGGGTTTGGCACTGTTTGTGTTTTCACATACATCCTATTTTAACTTAAAAGAAAAAAACAAAGACTAAACGAAGACAATTCTGTTGTACAAAATAGGATCACTGGATTTCTTCACAGCCATCACTGTAACTCTCCAATTACGTCTGCAGTGTTCTTATCTAGCCGCTTTTGTTTGAGTCCTGCCCTGTTGCATTAGGCATTGCCAGCATGGTATCATGTTAAAAAGGTCAAGTATCACCACCACTTTTGATATTTTTACCCATTTTGCATGACAGGTTATGAAACTGTGTTGTATTCGGTTACCGTAAAGGCTGGAGAGTGTGGCGATGGTGTGGCATAACACCTTATGACAGCCGCTTCGAGTGAAACCCATACATATTGCAACTTCCTCTATTCGTATTTTCTGCACAGAAATAACCTACGAGCCTGTAAGTATTTTATAATCCACAGTGTAACCTATTGGAAAAATGTCATCATTCATTTTAATTCATACGAAAAGAACACGACTACACCTCTCTGAAACCAGACATCCATAAGCCTGGCTGTTGTGTCTGGCATTTACATTTAATATTCTCTTGGATTTTGGTTGGAAATCAGTGCACGCTGAAGTATTTTTGAGGATGTGTTGCACTCCTTGTACTTATGAAAAGCATTGCAGTAAAAGCAATGAATAACAGGAAGTGAGTTTCATAAAGAAGCTTCTGTTGTGGGCACTGCAGCGTTGGTCCCTTGAGGCCATCTGGGCTGCGTCTGTAGAACGCTGTGTCATCTCTATAGTGCCAAAATGGAAGCTAAGATAAAGAGATCAAAGAACCAATCCTGGTCAACATGGTCAGCTCTGCTCACTCAAAGGTCACATTTCATCAGTATATAATAGAATAAGAAAATGGTAGATGAAGATGGTAGCCAAAGATATTGTAATACAGGTAAATAGTAAAACAAAAAGGTCAGGGGTTATAAAGGAGATCAGGTGAGATAATAGGGAAATAAGAGAGAAGAAGGTGTCTGACATACATATGAAACAAAAATGAACGAAAAATCTCAAATATCCAGTAATATCTGTTACATGATGAAAATGATGCATGGACCAGTGCACAGATGGTAGCCTGGCAGAAATGGACCACAGGCTTGAAAAAGAAAGGACTGGCATCCCATCCAGCTGCCTCACCAAGCCCGTGGACACATCAGCACTGGATACAATCGCTGCTTGTCAGCTCTGGCACATGCAAATCTAAATGCCAGGTCAGGCTGACATTGGCCTGTAATTTCCCCAGCTAACTGAGCTGAGCTCTCTCAGCTTCTTATCACTCAGTCGGGCAATATAACAGCATGCTTAATGGATTATTGGCTTATCCTAGTGAAAATGCTATATCTGGGCAAATAAAAAATATGTATAGAGGCAAATCTTGAGAAGTTTGTGCTCGCAGTATATAGTTTGCAAGGCAAGGAGATCCCCCTCACTCTAAATTTATCAGGGAGTGAGAAAGGAAATGGTTGTTTATGGTCCGATCCTTTCCTCGTCCCTATAATGCAAGTGAACTGATGACATACAAGATACCTGCAGTGAAACCGGAAAGATTTATTGACAAGTTTTCGAAACCTTTCAATTTGCATGAACCCACATAAATGTGCCATCAGGAGACTATGAGCATGCCAAACCAATAGGTGGCATTGTTATGAGAAGCATTAAGGCATGCTAGCCAACCAGAATCCTAAGGGAAATACCATACAAAAAATGACACATTTTTGACACATGCAAATTTGAACAGCACAAATCACCAAAACACATGGACCAATCTTTAATATTCCAAGGCCTTTATAACATGAATTAAATTCAAATTGTCATCTAGTCTGTTAAGAATACATGGAAAAAATAATTTGTCTAGACATGAGCCCTTATGCCATGGTATTGTAAGGACTGTGCTTGTGTTGCTGTGTGACTGGATTGTTCAAAAGATGTTTCCTACTTCTAAGACCAGAGGCTGGATTTGCACTGGAATACAATCTTCAACTTCAAACAATATATACTCTCAATAGTTCATGTTGAGGCAGCTACACAACAATCAGTCCTGCTTCACACAGGATTTAGAGTCAATGCCTTCTCCTATGTCACACCTGAGGGATGGATATATAGCTAAAATCCTGACTTAGCAGTTCTTTCTCTATAAATGCCGCCGGCGAAGTAAAAGTGCAGAGGCAAAAACAAGAAATATGGAATAAAAAAAGAACAAAAGAGTGCTTTGGGCCTTGAGGCGAAAGCAATCTGGCAGCCAAAAAGGAAGTGTCCAATCAAATGAGCTGCTAGTTTGGAAGACTTGACTGACTGACTGGTTTGCTGTGGACTTCAGATTCCAGCTGCATATGTCGAGTCTTTGACTATCATGAACTGCTGGTGCAATCTGGAGCTTAAAAAGTGTTTATGGAAGGAACTGCTAGCAGAAAGGTGGTGGCTAAAAAAAAGGCTGTGATTCCATGCACTAGCTGGTCTGAAGCTTTCTTTCTTTCTTTTTTTTTTTTAACCCCTTTATGCTTGAAATGAATGTCCACCATAAAATTCATTCATTCAGTCTCATTGGGGACCAGGAAGTGATGGAAAGATGTCCGTAGATTTGCTATTCCGGGAATGCAGCGTGGCACTGACAAGTCCAAATTAAAATAGGATTGCCAAGAAACGCTAAAACATGTTGACGGGACATAAATATCTGTGTCCTCACCAGCCAGACTCAACACACCCATAGCTAGGAGCAAATGGTGAAGTTCGATCATAGTCCGTCTTTAAAGTAAGAATCTACAACTAGATTAGAAACTTCGTACAATTTTGATAATGGTATTGTGGAACATGATTATGCTTTTTTTATTAGCTTTGTATCAAAAGAATGACCGACTAACAGAAAAGGAAATACTTAGACTGGATCCCTGCTGGTTTCACCAATTGCAGGTTAACATTGAAGGTTGTAGCTAAATGGGGACAGGACCTAAAAACGACCTAAAAGGGACAGGATCTGTTCCATGAGGCTGACATTTGACTAGTTAGTGACAGGTTTACAGGCTTCGTGGCTTGCATACCATCTTTAATCACTTTTCCTTGGGGATTTTACCTTGCCAATCCATTTTTGATAATAGACAAGTTCTTTTACTACTTCTAACATAAGACATGCCTTTTTCTAATGTATTAAAATAAAGAGCATCTGATGCAAATATTTTATCCATTTTTGCAATTTTATCTTGTCTTTTTATGGGTAATGTGTAAACATTACAAGTCATTTACATTTTCACAGTGATAAGATGACATCACAAATCCCTGTGAAAACTGATTACTATGCACTCTTACAAATACATATTGCTAACACGCAACTTCTGCAATTACTGCAATTACATGAGCAGTCTTTAGGTTTCTACACTATATATGTGAATCATCATCTTGTTTCGGCTTTTCCTTTCAGAGGTCGCCACAGCGAATCAGTTGCCTCCATCTAAGCTTGTTGTCTGTGTATTCCTCTCTCACACTGATGACCTTTATGTCCTCCTTCACTATGTGCATAAATCTCCTCTTTGGTCTTCCTCTAGGCCAGAGGGTTGGCAATCCTGGTCCAGAAGAGCCAGTGTGGCTGCAGGTTTTTGTTCCAACACACTTGAATCTACTAATTACTACTACTCCAGACCTTCATTGGTAGAATCAGGTGTGTTTTTGCATGGTTGAAACAGAAACCTGCAGCCACACCGGCCCTTTTGGACAAAGATTGACCACCCCTGCTCTAAGCCTTCTGCCTGGCAGTTCAAAAAAGCATCCTTTTACCAATATATTCACTCTCTCCCTCTCCTCTAGACATGTCCAAACCATCTTCACTTTGACCTCTCTGACTTTATCTCTGAAAGCTCTAACATGTGCTGTCTCTCTGATGTATTCATTCCCGATCCTATCCATCCTGGTCACTCCCAAAGAGAACCTCAGCCTTCCTCTCTGCCTTGTGTCTTTTTCTCAGTTTTGTACAGCCTTGCTTTTATTTTCTCTAGAACTCCACACCAGACACTTTTCACCATCCATTCTACATGCTCTTCACCTCTGTTCCACACTCTCCACTATAGTGCAATACAGTACAAGTTATAGTATATTGCCAAAAGCCTTCGCTCACCCATCCAAATAATCTGAATAAGGTTTTGCTTCAATCACTTTAATGTCCTCCAAACTTCATGTGGATTTTAGAGTAGCTCAATGACATTGTTCAGAGAGCTTCAAGGAATGGGTTTCAATGGCGGAGCAGCTGCATCTAAACTGTACATCACCAAGTGCAATGCAAAGCATTGGACGTAGTGGAGGCGTATTCTCATATCACTGTTCTCTATCTGCAAGTCTGGATTTGAAGTTTTCAGAATACCTGTGATTGGGATGTCACTTCAATTCATACGTGAGTCAATGCAGTTGAGTGAATTGAGTGAGTTGAGCTCAAAACTAAATTTGATTGTGAATTTGTTTTTGAAACATTCAGAGTAATTGTGTAAGACATGATTTGGATAATATATTAAGGAGACAAAAGAATTGTTACAATTGTAGTGCCAGGTCACACTGCATGTGTATATATGAGTTTATACTATACACTAACTATAGGTGTCCTTAGGGCAATAGAAATGTAAAGCATTCAAAATAAATCAAAATATCAGAAGATTGATTAATAGGAAGAAAATAGCGAAGTATTGCTGATTCTGTCCTTTTCTATCACGGCCTGTAATGAACTTTGCAGCCTCCAGGGGCCGCTAGCTGCTCTTTACATTTACTTTTCGCCTTGTTTTTCATTTTAGTTCTGACAGGAATGACTGAGCCCTCACCAAATGAGTTTCACGACGGGAGCACACGGGTATCTGCCCCGGGTTTACTGTGACAGGAAAGTAGTCTAAAACTCTGAAATTACTTCAAATGTCATCTAGTTTAAGGTCGGCATTAGTCTGTCTCTAACTCACCTCCATTTTTGCTGTTGGTCTTTTTTCCCACATCTACCACTGTGTGTCATAGTGTGTGATGAGACTCAGGTGGGTAGCCTCATTACTGTGAGCTGCAGGAGCCTCCCACTCCATAAAGCTTTGGTTGTCTGCGTCTTGTAACCCAGGCCAGCTGAGACACAGTCAGTGAAAGTGAAAGGAACTAATAAGCCGGTCCGCAGAGAACAAAGGAAATGGGGGTCAGTAGTCGTGTGCAGGGGTGCCAACTTCAGGTCAACACTAAGGGGTCATTGGGGTTTAATTATAATCCAGTTGGAACATTTAGGACTATTTGTACTGATCATATACAGTGTTCATGTCTGATTAAACATAGCTGAAGGGAGGATAGGTTAGCTAGGTCTAATATAGTCACTTGCAGATGACCAAAATGTTGAAAAATGATGATTGTCACTTACTCATGCATTTTGCACTGTATTGCAAAGTATTTCTTTTTCATCACATTGAAGCCTAACGTTTATTAAATCTAACCGTGATTCATTTTTTGCATACTTCTGTGGCTGTGCATTATTGATATGTTGGAAACCTATGATATCAGCTATGAAACAGCTTCTTCTTTCTTATGCACACACACACACGGGGAGAGACAGAGGGAGAGAGAGATAGAGAGAAAGAACAGGGGGTTAAAAAGATTACGGTTCTATCATGAGTTTGGTTGCAGATTCTAATGGAGCTTACCACGCATTTCAGTTTTCTCCAGGGCCAGGCATAGGGCTATTTGAGTTCCCACTTCCATTTTAAACTTTAGAGGGGCATAAAATCCTGTGCCCCACGAGGGATGGTGCCTATGGCCATGTGTATTTAGCCCATTTATGCCTGTGTGTGTCTAATAGCTGTTACTCTGGTCAGCTGTGACACTAAGTATGTGTACTGGTCAGAAATTGATGTTAGCTACCCTGACTTACCAGATGGTTTATTACAAAGAACCACCTGATGTTATCCTTGGAAACTGCTGGGAAAATGGTAGCTCTTTCAAAAACTGCCATTGCAGGAGGACTGGATGAACCATCTGTCCATCATAGGCTGAAAAAGATAAACTCACTACACTACCTACCGGACTATAAAGTGAGACACGTAGCCGGCAGAATGTCTCTAGTCCACCACTTCTCTTTTAAGGAGTGGGGTCCCACCTTCAAAGCTGTAGCCAGAAAATATTACACTAGATCCATGTTTTTTTCCCTGGCCAATTCAGATTCTTACATGATCTGGTGAATCAAGCTCCCTCACGAGGGAAACGTTAGCAACTACTATATTGATTTTGAGCATTTATGAAAAAAGCTCCATGACAGTTTCTGTATGTTTTCTGTATTGGGGAATCCACCTCATTTTTTAAGTTATTCTTCCAACAGTTTGATTGTGAAGCCATAAATGTGTTCCAGAGGACTGAAAGACACCCAAGCTGTTATGCAGTTAATGAGATAATGATCTGCTTTAATGAGAATAAGAGCTCATCAAATGGTAGGTAGGTAAGTAGAAGATAAAAACGGAAAGAAAGTATCTGTGTTTACAATGATGCAACCATAAGACATTCTTTGGTTTATGCTGGGTTGGCAGTGATGTGGTGCAACCTGAGGTCATAATGGTGTGTTTTAATTGTTAATTTATTTGTTTTATTGCACTAATTGCCTCCAACCTTCATTGTACCAGCTGTTTTTCTGCTTTTAATTAAATCTACAATCTCTACAGATGCCATATTCAGCCGGTACTTTAAATAAGAACTTTCAATGCCGATCAAAAGGAGCGGCTCTTCACAGGCTTGAGGACTTCGCTGTAATCAATGACATCTTTGAGAATTCTAAAATATCAAATATACTGTATATCACTGTACAAAAACACTTTAAAAATCACAAAGGGCCTAAGAATGTATTTTTGTCACAAAACAAATGCTTAACGAAACAAAAACCAAGTGCATATAATAATAATAATGACGAGAAACTAAATGTAGGAGTGATTGTTGCCTTTTGTTTGAGCAGAGGTTTTATGTTGGAATAATGTTAGGCTATGGCTTTTTTTAAACTGTGAAGCTGTTAATATCAACCACACCACAATCAGGTCATTAATCAGCATTGCTTTGGTTGAGAATGCTCTATCATTAAGGCTTGTACACTGATTTACTGGCTTCATTTATAGCCGTCTCTGTGTAATTGTAATCAAGTTGCAGATTGAATTAGTCAGATTGACAAGCACATGCTGGCATTTGCCAGCGAGCGGCTTGAAGCAGAGACGGTTTTAGACACACGAGAGTGTGACATCAACTCAGTTGAGTATGTTTGCATTTTTGTGGAAGATGGTGCACAGCACCGCCAGTCTCTGTAGACTCACAAATCTCCAAATGCTTTGCTCACTGAGAGACTGAAGACATTCCCTTGCTAAAACTGTGTGGAAACATTTAGCACACAAACCAACAACTACAAAAAAGACCTGCGCTGCAGAATCAATAAATATGTATATGCCAAAATAGGGCAGAATTTTATATTTGGGCCATGATTTTAATGTAAGGGGTAGGTTTGTTAGTGCGGCCCTTGCAACTATCTTTTATTTTTAAAATCCCCAGACAGTTGTTAGGCTGGAAAGTCACCGATCTTGTATACCTAGTCTAGATGTATTGAAATAAGCAGTGGTCATATTTTCTAAAGATGAAAATAGGAAATGATATGAAATGTGTTTAAGATGTAGACCTATTCTTGGTATGGCCCGTTTCTGCCAGCAATCAGTAGATACCCAACAAGTTCTCTAAATAATAGAACTCAATGTGTTACTCTACAATTGGTGCTTGCAATATCTCCCTTCATCTGTGCTACATCTGGTGTTTGTTAGTCTTCTGCTACGTCACCCAGTCAACAAGTTTAAAATGGATTTTACTTGGCAGTGGTACAAGCTGCAACAGCTCATTTGTGTTCCCTCAAACTCTACAAGTTTTGCAACTAAACAAATGCACAAACATACACCAATATGGAGTTCTTATCCTATGAAAACAATAGAGAGATAAACAGATGGCTGCTATGAATGGGCCCTAAGTATGTAGGTCTTAACCCAGTGGGTTCAACTTGGATAGTGCGCTCATACCAACTGTGTTGGTGCCAGGCTGTTCCGGTCCTGTTCTCATGAGTCTAACCGTACACTGAGCTCAGTGTAGGTTTAAGTTCATTTATGATAACAAATAAACACAGAAACTAAACCAATTGCAGCAAAAGAGCCATTCTCCCCTCTCCAGCTTCTATTTTCATCTCCTGGCCTTCTGACAGGCTCATTGTAGATAAGAGCTCTTGATGCTTTGCAGCCAACCAAACCTATTACAATGAGAACCTGGGACCATGACAATAAACAAGTGGTTTGAAATGTAAGGCCATATTGGCCCCATCATAAAGTAATCAGAGTTTGAAGAAACATCAAAAGTCACGCACACTCGCGTCAGACTCTGAAGCCTCCAAATGCTGTCTGTCAGCTAGCATTTTATGAGCTTCTGGTCACCTTTGACAATAAGAATTTAGCTATTTAAAGTCCAGCTGAAGCAGGAGTTTTTCAGTTTATCTAATTTTGATATTGTGACATATTTCCTGTATAAATGGAATATACTATAAAAGCAGGACAAAAACCTAAAAAATCTTTAATTGGACCATTGAAAAGTGGCCATATACATGTACGGAACAGATCAAGCAGTGGCCCTTGAATCAGGTACCTACAAGGCTAAAGTTGGCCTACATTTTTACATTGTTGATTGACCATTATTCGTAATTATACTAGTGGTTGAAATTGGACTGTCTTTGCTGTTAACCTTATATCCTCAAGCTACCCAACTATGCTGCAATCCTACAATCTTCACTTGCACTCCGGTATGTGAGACTGGGCAGATCTGACATAGTGGTCAGGGGCACTAGTGAACCATAGGGAACAGTAATGTCCCCCGTCCTCTTCACCCTGCATACATTTGACTTCAAGGAAGGATAACTGAGCTACTGTCTGCCACATTCAGAAATTGTCAGATGATACTACAATTGGGAATACAGGACGATGAATACAGGGCCCTGGTGGAGGACCATGTAAAGAGATAGACGTGGACTGCAAGCAAGAAGCCCTCCCCCCGTCTTTATAGAGGGCTCCATTTTTACTAAGGAGACTGGAGACCTTTTAACATTTGCAGCAAACTCAGACTAATGGTCAACCAGTCTGTGATGGCCAGTGCCCTCTTCTATGCTATGCTCTGCTCTGTTGGGCAGTCAGTGCTAAGAAGTGTAGTGTTGGACATCTAGACAGACTGGTGAGGAAGGCCAGGTCTGATAGGTGTAAACCTGGAGGTCCTCGCATCAGTGGCTGACAAAAAACACCCTCGGTAGGCTGACTTCAATTATGGACAGTCACCCCCTCCACATCAAGAAGAAGCTTGTTCAGTGGCAGTCTCTTGTCATTGACATGTTTAACTGACCAATTTCAGCTGTCATTCGTGCCCAGAGCCATTCAACTCTTTAATTCTACATTTAGGGAGAAGAGTGCCTTGGAACACTGGACATGATGACTCTGCCCCCCAAACACCATAATTAAATTTAACTATGTGTGCGGCGTCTCAGTTTAGTGGTCTGTATTTATTTATCGTATTGTTCTGTGACAGACTGGGCTACTTGCACTAACTCCCATGCAAGTTCCATTTTTCACTTTTTCTTCTGTACTGCTTTCTACTGTAATTTATTTAGTAGCAATGGCTTATCTACCTCCTGTACAAACATTGTGCCACTTCTTCTTGTACATATTCTCAGAGGACATGCAAAAAGTTTCTGTTATTGTTTTTGGCTGAGCCTACTTGTATTTATGTTGTGTGCATTTGTGGATATGTGTGTGAATGACACCTTTTATTTTCTCTTGGGATCAACAACGTATCCATCTATCTTAGGGACAGGCAGTGACTTCTTATTCAGCATGTTTTCTTCAGTACCGTAGATATCTCTGCAACATTGATGATTTTAATTTTTTAAAGCTTTTAAGCATTTGCTTGGAGAAGCAGTTGCCTCAACTACAAAGCACTGCAGGAAACCCTGCATTATTACTTTTAAAGAATGAACAAATAGGGAAAAGCAGTGCCTCGTATGATCTTGTAAGATCACACTTTGCTTAGCCTGTGACAGATGGTTCATCCAAGCATCTGCTGAGAATAGTTTTAAAAGTGCCTGCCCTTTTTTCTAGAATAAAATATTATCTTATAAATGGGTCTATTGGTAAAAGCTATGTAACTCAATAGGAAAATGTGACAAAAATCTGTCTTTACAGTCTTTTTATTGGCCATGTTGGGAGGCCTCCCAGATGCTTCATCTGATCTCTCCTGCTACAACACACTTTTGTTCTTGACACTCTATATCAGTGATGTAAGGTCATTAACAAGCTGTTTGGTCGTCTTGATTCAATTTTACGCTAAAAGCACAAAGCCATGAAGAAATAAATCATACGTTATGATACTTTAGATGCTGACTGATACGCGTTTTGCCACTCAAGGTTTCGATCGCCGGAGCCACACATTATGTGACATGGAGCGAACCTCCCGTCTGGTTATGGGCGGGTGCGTCTGGCTGCGGGCAGAGAACAGACCCATTGTGCCAGCTGGTGCGCCCGTTTTTGGGTCGTGTTAATTGGCCTACAATTAATCACTCATTGAGACACACACACACACACAGGAGTGAAGAAAAGTGCCATCGGAAATTGTACGGTCCATGTGTTAATTAAACAGGCCTGTGTTCCCGCCGTCCCAGACAAGTTTCTTCTGGAATCAGCGGGGTCAGTGTGGAGTCTCGTCTCGCCCGTTATGTGACAGGGTTGGCGCCTCCGTTTAATTGCGTCCTGTCTTCTGACCTCACCAGAGACATCCAGATTGTTATCAAACTGATATTATTTCAGAGGCCTTGCAGTGGGGAGTTGTCAGCGGAAATTGAATCTGATGGACTTTAAAACATGGAATTTTTCCATTATTATCCGTACTTGATATTTCATAACAGAACACAATACAGGCTTTATACAGCATTTCCTGTGTTCTGTCCCATCTGACTGAAATGCTTGTAAGATATTTTCTTTTGTAATATACTAAACTTAAAACTCCACTGAGTGTCTTAGAAAAAAAAAATGAAAAACTTGTGTCCATGTACATAATTTTCATATAGCAATTTCACCAATTGCACACAACACTAGGCTGCATCAAATTTCCTCCTCACTCATTACCAGATTTATATTTTTTGACAGGCAACAATGAATACAAGAGTAAATCTTTTGGTGTGTGTGTTAGATTAAAGTGTTCAAAACATATTTAGTTTTCTCTTAATTTCACAGAGGAAGGAATCAGAAAGTTGGAATTATGGATAATTTGTCACAGATAGCGTAAAATATGGATGGATGTTTCATATAATAGCCATGGCATTTAGAACGGAAGTTTATCATCTAGCCAATTACGTTTGGCAAAGTTCAAGCTATTCTTTCAGCAGTTTGAATTTTTTTTTTTTTTTTTTTTGTCCTCAGCACAGCTCAAAATATGCAGAGGTCTAGTAGCCAAAACAGGTTGAGAATCAGTGATCTAATCCGTGTAATCCGTGTCTCTTTAATTTTTTAGTACGCACGTCTCTTTGGTTTGCCTGTCTACTTGTTTACTTGTCTCGGAGCCATCTGTCCATTTCCCTATTTAATCTGCTTTTCTGTCCGCCTCTCTCCCAACACTTTCCCCTCAGAATGAATAAATCATCAGTTTCTGTGTGAGACAGGTTAGAGGTCTCAGGGTTAAGTGTGGTAATAATATTCTCTCACAGCTGATTCGCTTCACACTTCCAGAGTCCATCAATATTAAAGAGAGACAGTGTTTTGTATTCTATAGATGGCAACCATGGCATACAGCACATACAGCATTTTCTCCTACTGTACATGGTAGGTTTGCACTATTACACGGATGCATCACCATAGTGGCTGCCAGCTTTAGTATGTTTTATGGTCCTATGTTATCACATATGTGAGTTTTCTCCTCTCAGAAGTACATTAAGTTACTCAGCATCAACATGCATGCATATTATCACCCTTCAGTTATATAAAAGAAGAAATTTGCAGGACAAATATAATTGTCCTTACAGTCGGTTGGTCTGCTTGTTTATTTGTGTCTGGAAGCCATCTGTCCGTTTCCAGACTTAATCTGTCTGCCTCTCTGACAGTTACACGTTTGTATTAATAAATCATCAGAAGCCATCTAGGACGCGTCCAGAGGTCTCAGGTTTAATTGCGGTGATAATATTCCTTAAATAGCCCATCAATATTAAAGGGCAGAGAGAGTGCTGTGTGTCCCAACTTCTTACGCTGCATTCCCATGTTATTTCACTTCCACACTCGCTATGTCAGGTCTGCTGCGAAAACGATGAGCCAGGATTTACAACATTTAAGTTGCTCGATGAATGATTCTGACTTTGCTCGCAGCGTTTTTTTATGGCCAACGTGTCAGTATATTTAACAAAAACCTGTCATAATTGTTTTTTTTTAATTAAATACGTTGACACTGGGAATCCTGACAGACATGCACAGCAGGGAAACCATAACTGTGAGCAGTCCAACTGTTTTGTGTTTTGTTTCATGAAGCATGAGCATCAGTGCAGCGCAGGTATAAGAAGCTGCTACGGTGAGGAAATGGCCTGGATTGACGGCTGCGGTGCGGCTGGGGGTGAACCCCGGTCTCTCGATGGTGCCACCAACCTCTTTTCTGCTCATTACTGTGCTTCCCGCGTCGCCTCTAAACGATGGCAGTGGGAGTAAATATTGTGCTGCACACACGAACAGGATTCCTGGGCGGATGACAGACAATAATTCAATGATATGAGATGTGAATTTGACATTTTCACGAAGAAACGTAGGGTCGAACTGAAGGGTTATTTATAAAATGAATCAAATCAGTCTCATTCAAAACACTGAATAAGGCAATCCCACATGTCCAATGACTAAAATCATTAATATAGTTAACGTTAGTTTAGAAAAAGATACCTAAATGGGAAATAGTGGCTTGATGCAGATAAACTGAATTCAGGACAACTTCACCATTAAAAAAACCTTTAGAATAATTCCAAAATTATGGGAAAAACTGGAAATATTGAAAGGCCAGACCTCATCGCATGAATTACATAGGAATCGTAGTTTTTAGACATTTTAAATCAGGAAATATTACATAGTGCGCCTTTCACAGAGCAAGGTGTGTGAGATGATGAAAATACGCCACAACGGGGGTGCATGATGAATGTATGTAGTGTTGCTGACACCTTAAATTGCCAGTTCCACCTTTTTTTCCCCCCGTCTCTCTCTCTTGTAGTATCACTCACACACAGACCACCATCTTGCTGAACAATCCATCTCAATGTACTCCTCACAGCTCCGTATTTGCTGCCTTGTCCGTTTTATTTTGTGTTATGACTGCCCCGCATTTGAAAATGCCACATCAACTCCATTGTTGTTTGTGAAATCCGTCTGAAATCCAGTGGAAGCGGGCCCAACCCACAGCCGGCACATGCCTCCTCGAGCACAGAGCGCTATATCGCCGGCTCGTTTCGGGCAGAGAACGTCGCGTTTCTGATTTTTCCGTCTAGTTGGGGGGTTGGCAGCTCCAACGCGGCCTCGCTCCGCGTGCATCAGCCTTCGCCTATGGCTCGCGACGACAAACTGAGTTTTACTCCGCTCCCGTGGAAACAGAAGCCTTTATAAACACACACACCACTCCTCTGAATACACACTCAAATTGAGCGGGTACACAGATACGCCCATAGAGGCACACACACTAAAGATGTAATAGATTTTTAAACGTCACACTCCCACCAAATAGAC